>KZ807902.1:262330-281262 GCA_000696205.2 Oncopeltus fasciatus | reverse complement strand
TGTCCCAGCCAGGAATCTATCTGTTCCTGGCTGGGACAGATAGATTTTTTTATTCTATTCCCTCTCATTAATTGTTTAAAATTTACGTGGGATAAAAAACCACAACCAAATAAAATATTTACAATTCTAGATGTTGAGATCATGATATGTATTTTGTAACAATTTCTTCCAATTTCATTCTACTTCATTGATGAAAATACATAAAATGTATGTTAAAGTTCCTATGCGATCATTATTTATTTATTGTGGTTATTTAATTATTCCTTTCTAAATGTAAACTAGGATTGGTTCATCAGTGGTTAAACTGAGGACGGGGAGGGATGACTTTTGGGGAGCATGTTGTAGACGATATTTATATATATGTTGTCGTTGATATAATGCAAAAATTGTATATAATAAAACTTTCTGATATGATATTTTTTCTTTTCCTCCAGTGAATATTTGAAATTGTGAATGTGGAAGTGAATTCTTAACAATTTTTCTTGATAAAATAATAATTTCCTCAAAGATCCTGCTATGTAAAATTTTTAGTCAAATTATGTTACGATGATTAAATTATTTTTCTTTTAACTTTTAACTTTTAATGTTTAATTGAAATGCGGAGAAAAAATATTGGCTTATTATTGTTCTCATTTCAAAAATTTTATTTCATTTTTTTTTGTTTTTTCCATCGATAAAAAATTATTTACCAATGACACTTTTTTATTATCATTCCCCCACAACGATATTAATGGGAACTTATTTATGTTTATCAAAGAATAAGTATCTTAATTATGATTAAATATGTAATTGGGATTCCGTCAATATTAAAAATTTATTAAAAAAGGCAAAACAATTTTTTTATAATGTGTATTCTTTTATATATTCGCTGATGCTTCGGCGAACATTGTATGGCATCTTCAGAACTAATTTAAGTGAATACATCTTATATAGTTATAAAGCATAACTATGTAGCTATTGAGTCATGCAATAGAAATTATGAGAAATTTATCCATTTTGACAACAGCTCTCTTGACACACTTATGATAGTCCTAAAAGTGACATGCAATGCTCTCTTAAGTGTTTTCGAATATTTGAAAAACACATATTTTTAAAGACACTCTGATTTTTAAAACCGAAATTTAGACCGAAACCCAATTTACCTCTTCAATCGCAAATATCTACGGCCAAAAACTGAAAATTAATTAATATCTCGTATCTTAATTACTTATTTTAGATTTTTACATTACTAATTCCTTATAGAAAATTCTCAGACGATTTTAAAATTCGTTTACTGAATTATATAATCTATTGAATTCTAATCAATTGATTCATAATAAACTAATAATTTAATTACTTTTTTTATTCAATATCTTTAGCCACAAGTCAGTAGACACTGTTTGTCAAAAATGACACTCTTTGTCAAGTTTTTGAGAAATAATTTTTCAGGAATTCTTTGCCGAACTCTATGTTGTCATTTAGCTCTGTTCAATGCTAGTTATTATTTTTTTTTTTTTTTAAATTATAATAATTTACTAACTGAAGGTCTGCAAGAGAATATTTTTATCTTCAAACCATCGTCAAATATGATTAAAATTGCATGCTTAAAAACTAAATAAATAAGTTGTCAAATAATTTGATTTTTATTAAGAATTAAATTATCTTTTCTTATATTTACTCATTTTTGATCCATACCATTTTAAAATAAATATAACGAACATAATAAAATGGGAGTAACGAAAGCGGACATTACGTATTTTGACTACATTATCACTCCCTTCTCTTCATCATTATCTCTCATGGTTTCGTCGTTATCTTTTCACTGATTTTGTGCACAATCGAATATCACGTCTGCATACCAATCCATGGGTGTATAGTCCTTGTTAGGGATGAGTGTGGAATATGCAGAATTTTGTACGTATATATATTTATTTCGTTTAAAATTTATAGGGAGCCAAAATTTAATATAAAGAAATCAATAACCTAATGAATAAAATTCATTAGATTTTGAATATTTGAGAGTAACAGTTAAGTAGAAAATATTATTATACAAACAAGAAAATACACGTAAAAAATTTTTACGGTTATTTCAAATAAGTATTTAGTAATTGGGTATTTAGAAGGCCATTGCTCTCTAAGGAGTCCTGGTTACAAACATACAAACATACATGATTTCCTTGTAGTAATTGGTCTGAGGACTAAAATCGCCAACAGAGGTGTGCAGTTAAATAATAAATAAATAAAAGGCACTTACAATATTGTACTTTCATAATTTGTTTGATAGAAACTAAATTTATTTATTTATTTATTTTTTTAACTTCTTGAAAATGAATGTTTAAGGCAATATTCCCTATGAATTGTTTATCTAATAAGTATTTTCTTTAATGTTAATGAATTTTGTATGAAAATATAATAAATCTCTGAATTAAAGTTTCTATTATTTTTTGTCTAATAAAAAAGAGGCACTGAAATACTCTTTAAAATTCCGTCACAAATTAAATAGCGATGTTTCTGTAAATCAATCCTTTTTTTTTTACTTAAATGACGAACGTTTTGTAGAAAGATTATTAAGGACATTTAGAGTCCTGCCGTTCCTGAATTAACATGTTAAAAGACTCCTCAAAACATTTTAAGGATTGTTTTTACATCTATCACAATTATTCAATGCCAATGAGAAATATATAACAATGTAAGTTCAGGATTAATTTAAAAAAAAAAAACAAATCGAGAAGTAGGTTACTTTTCTCTCTACCATCTTTCCGAAAACTCATCACTCTTCCTCTTGCATGTGATTGTAATAAACAAAAAGCCAGAAGTTAAACAGCTAGATTGTAACCCGCCGAAATGATATCGTATCTTTCCTTTTTCTAAAATTTTGACGGCTTTAATGTAGTGCAAATCCAAAATGTATTAAACATATATTAGTTTAACGTAAAATTTATAGGATGCATGAGAGCCATGATTTAGTTGCCCTAGATCAGGAGAATCTCTACCCATCACCCAAATTGCCCTGAAGAAGGCCTGAAATTTAGACCAAAACGTTGCTAATAACTTAAAAACTTTTTTTGGTTCACAAATTAGCTTTTATTTATATAAACTCTAAGACCGAATCCCTGACCAATCCCTCCTCATTTATAGCTTGTGTTAACACACTGATCGTGAATTCACAAATTATTACAACTCTAGAGTTATGTATTGTGATTTAGAATACAGCTCTCAAAGCATTCTTTTTCCCATTAAAGCCCTCGAAAGTCTAATACGATGATTTGAATTCAAACGTTGTAAAATAATTCAAAGAAATGTAATTTACATGTGCTAGCGGAGTGTGAATTGTTGACTACTCCGTCAGCCGTTGAATCGATGGCGGCAAAATCAGAGAGCTCGGTTTGACTTTCGACGAAGAAATAATGATATTTACATGATTTGCGCGCTTGGAACTCAACCGCATACTAATACATACCAGTGGAATAAATTGAATAGGAAATCACACTCCATTCTGAGCCATGTCGCCCCACTAGAATTTATTATTCCTAAATTTGATAGTTTGAATTATTCTTTAGTATAAATAGCGTTTTTACTAAATTTCATATTAAAATTATGTGCGTTGTTAAATTTTAACCTATTGTTGGGACTTCAAGTGATACATTTTTAGCCTAGTGACATTTAATTAATTTACTCTCAAGAATATACTTCATTCCTGTTAATAAAATATTGGGAGGGCCTGTTATATTTGAAAAAAAAAATATTTTAAATTTAAAACTTGATTGTTATATACTTAAATTACTAGGCTATTTGTTAGCTCTCTAAAAAAAAAAAATTAAACTAAACCACTATTCTGATCTTACAATTGCATGGTACCTATTTATATTTAGAAAATGTAATATTATAACTACGAGATAAGTAATAATTCTTTTAACAAATAATGTTTCCCGGCAGTCTTTTAATCAAAGTTAAGAAATAATACATTCAGATATACAGAAAAATATATTAAAATGTAAATTTTACGAAGCAGGCTATTTTCCCCCCACAAAAAATGAAAAAAAAATGTAATACCATGATACCTATTTTTCCTTTTTAATATAAAATTTTGCAGCATGCTATTCATTGTTTATTATAAACATGTTATCTATTATTTTAGGCTTGCAACTGTGTAATTAATTTTGTAATAAGCACTTTAAAATTTGTAACAATAATTTAGGATAATTTGTTCTTGCCTTTCTTTATGCATGAGGATGAAACGATCTAGAAATTAATTTTAAAGATGTTATGGGCTATTAATTAGTGATAACTAATGAAATATTTTGAAAACAACCCGATTTCGAGCTCACATATATTAGTTAAATTAATATACATGATCGATTTGTATAAACCATCATATTTTTGTCAAATTCAGAAAAAAAAATTTCAGCCCGCATGTGTCATCCTCAGTTGCGTGATGATAATTCCTTAATTCATATATCTTCTTACTATTTGGTCATCCGAATGTTTTAGGTGATCAATTATTTGACAAAACTAATAAAAACTAAATAATATTGACGTCCCAAAATCAGTTTTAGCGCCTTTCAGTTATTTGGGTTCACTTTAAATTGGCCAACAATCTGAAATCTTTGAGGTATAATATATGAAAAATGACTTTATCTTTAACAAAAATTGAAGCTTTATTATTATGTGTAGTTCAATGATGTTTGTATTGATTACTTAAAGTAAATGCCCCTACTCCTATTGAAAGCACATTCCAATTAACAAATATTTAAATTACTATTTAATTATCCTTATTGTTTTTTCATTAAAGTTTTAATGAAGACTTAAATTTCAGCCAATGTATTAAACATTAAAAGAGACAGGTTTCTCTTACGAGGAAAATAACAGATCTAACAAGCCAAATATAAGTCCCATGCGAGGGAAAAGAAAAAAGAATTGCTAAAGCTTGGGATTATGATTTAGGCAAAATTCACTTAAATTGTTCATTATCTAATCAAATCCTCTTCTACTCTTTCTCTGCATTATCTTTTAGGGATGGAATGTGTGTACAACCCCCGGCAGGGCTATCAAGCCACTTCCTAATTTGGTATTTTTATTATATTATTTTTTCTGGGTTGTAAATCATGAATATATTTAATTATTTTTAATCTCTCTCAGTAAATAATTTTGATTCAAAAATAAATTTGCTTTTTTTTAGAAAGTTTGAACTAAGAGTCAATTTAGAGAATGCCGTAAGAGAACTTTGATTTTTGGGGTTTATTCTCTCCAACAATTAGCGAAGGAGAATGTTCAAATTCTCTTATAATTACTCAACAAAGAGGTTATGAAATTCATAATTAAAAGTTTACAATTGCTTTAGCATAAAATGGTTACAACTATCAATCGAACTGATTTAATACATTCTGACTGACGCACTTCACCTTATAGTTAAAAGGTGACTCTTAATTGTAAATTATTCAATTATTCGTATTTTTGAGTTTTAGATTACATTAGTCTATGAAATTAGCTTGTCCGCCAATTATAACCAACCTAATAGTAGGGAGTAGTATGTTATAATCTTAAACTCAAATTTATTGAAGTTGAGATGAAATTTAAAGTTTTGATTTTTGACTCCCCTAGTTTGGTAGTTACCTCCATATTAAGAGGTACCTCCACAAATCTCCACAAACGGCTCAATAGGGGTTAAATAAATGGTCAATATATCAAAATAACTACACCTTCGAGGCAATTATGATATTCATTCTGCAGTTTTTTTCCACTTAAATGATTTATCTAAACCTATATTCTTTCACAAGTACTTTGTCGAATCCCTATCACACATGTTTGTACTTAAAATTTATTATAATTGTCATAATATTTCTGCAGTTTTTGTATTGTATAAGTAGTTTTCGTCCATGACTACTAGAATTTTGTCTTTTTTAAATGGCCGAAAAGGTCGTTTTAAGTTCCCAACACCATAATAATTAGAAATGTTAAGGAATTGTTAGTTTGTATAACTTATTTCCTTCACAAGAATTTGTTATATTACTATCAAGATATATTATATATTATAAATAGGAAACTAATTTTATGAATTATTTATATCAAAACAAAATTCCCAGAAGAAAAGAAGGCTTATAACAGCTAATTTTTGTAGTTTTGCTCAATTTGTTACATTTTGTAATAACCTGCATTAAATTTTCAGTAAGGTTTTAATAATCGTGATTAGGAACCATTCTTTTTTCTTGAAATTCCCTTCCGTTGGATACCTTACCCATCAAAATCCCTGGCCCCTGTCAGCCAGATCTCTACTATGCACACGTATACGTACACCGAAGATTTGTTGTGATATTTTTAGATTGTTTTCTTTGTCTATTGTGCACTGGGAATAGTGGGCGCTTGGTTGAGTCAGACCTAGGCTGTCTACGTGCCGTGCATTCACCTCGCTGCCGGGCTTTGTCCGCCACTGGTTCTTGTCTCTTTTTGTGGCCTCCTCGTCTTCTGGCACACTTCTGTTCCCCTCTGCCTGAGAGGGTCGTCTGGCAAGGGGAGTCGTCGCATGCATGCACAAGTGTGGGATTCTGTCTTGCCACACCGAGCTAGTCAAGACGAAGAGCCCATTCATTTATCCGGAAAGTGGATTTCCCGGGGCAAACATGCAGACTCTTATTCCTGAAAGATCGAGCAGCTGACTTCCTGTATAACTTAGCTTATTAAGTATTTTAAGTAAGTAAAGTAGGATATTAATTATTAACTTGGAGCATTATATTAAACTAATGGCATGCATTGGAAATGCTGGTTCTTTACTTATCCAACGTAGGAGAAACTATATTGTGTAGGAGTTAGAAATATTACTTCCCTTAAAATTTTCTATGAGCATATTAGTTAATTAATTAATCTTTTTTATATTTTTATTTATGTGTAAAATATTGAACGGAAAATATTTTTTAGATCAATGAGAAACAAAATATTGCTTTAAGAACTTACAACTTTCATGGGGAGAACATACTAAAATTAAAAGACAAGAACTCAATTGGCGACTTTATTACAGACTCATGAATAGGAATTCCATTCTTAAATAGAAAACAAACTGACGCTCTACAAAACCTTATTACGACCAATCTGGACTTAAACAAATCATGTGTGCTGCCAAGTCTTCCAACATCCAAAGAATCCAGTCCTTTCAATCCAAAACCCTGAGAATAATTGCAAATGCACCCTATTACGTATCCAATTCTTCCCTTCACCACGATCTTAATATTCCTTTTGTTCAAGATCTCATTTCTTCCCGCTTCATCCTTTTCCACAGTAAAGTGTCATTCCATCCTAATCCACTAGTACAGACCATGTCTTCCAACTCCAACCTCTACAACCCTCCTCGTCGACTCAAACGAAGCTGGCTCCGCGACCTCCTGGGGTCATAGCCTGTAAATAATTTGAGAGTGGTGTGATTGGTCACCTTCTCTCCCCATGTGATTGACATTGGATTTCATTGTAATCAAATTACAAAATGTTTTTTTTTATTTAATAGAAGGTAATAAATAAATAAAAAGTTTTATAAAAAAAANTTGCCTTCAATTCCGCTGTGACTCGGAGCCCACTAAACAATTGCTTTAATATTTATTTTATACTGTGAACATTAACCAGCACATTACTAGATACAAAAAACTTGTAGAAAGTAATAAATAATAAAGTTTTTTTAACTACATTTAAACATAAGAATATAAATTGAATAATTTTTTCCAGGGATATATTTCAATAGTTTTCGATGCTGCACTTGCTGTAAATTTAACGATGTATTTTTTTTCATTAAAAAACAATAAATTTAAATCTTGTTAAAATAATTTTCAATTATCTGGTTGGCATAAGCCTATGGTTGAAGGCCTTCTTACACATTTTCTGAAAAATTACAAACATATATCCCCCGAGATAAATATTATATATCGGATTTTAATATATAATACAGTGTTAAGGCATTTTCCATTTTCTTCGTGTTTCCCTATGTATTATTCACACACTGTTCCCGCGGGAAATGAGATGTCAATCACAGGCAGGTCCTTGCCAGACGTGCTTTTGAGTCAATTACAGACGAATACTACGTTTCCTTCAGATTGCATATAACTTGTTTAAGAAACTAGATTTAGATCCATATCACTCTGCTGTAATATAATCAATCACTTTAAAAAAAAAAAAAAAAAAAAAAAAAAAAAATATTTTAAATTTAAAACTTGATTGTTATATACTTAAATTACTAGGCTATTTGTTAGCTCTCTAAAAAAAAAAAATTAAACTAAACCACTATTCTGATCTNAGTTTATATATATATCATTTATTAGCTTGTGCAAGTTCACACATATTTATATATTTTGTTTTGTTTGTTAGCTTATGCAAGCTCTATTATATTACATAATATATTTTACTTAAAGGATAATTCGATGTAAGAATTTATTTTCCTTTCTTCATTGGTTGGTTGACGAAGATTGATAATTTATGATAACTGAAAAACAGCTTACCTTTTAGGAACTTCAGGCCCAGGAACATAAGAGAGTGACATAAGAGAATAATTCCTTCTCCATCTTTTAACATATTACATCAGAAACATTTAATCTAAAAGTTTGTTTAACTTTTCCGACGCTGCCAATTGTACAATTGCTAATGGTAAAATTGCTTTTTATCCACATTCAAAATATATTTTTTGTGCTGTAATATAATCAATCACTTTAAAAAAAAAAAAAAAAAAAAAAAAAAACTCATTACGAATAACTCTTCATTTTAAAAACTAATTTTGCCAAAATATAAAACTCTGTTAAAACTTGAATATAATTTCCTTTTATAAGTCGTAAGAGAACACACACCTCCAGATATTTCATCTGAAGTAGAATGTATAATATACATTCTAATAAGACGTCCTTAACTAAAGTAAGGTCTAATATCTTAGACCTTTCATACAAGGTCATGTTTTCCCCTGAACTTTTGACTCAACGAATCTTTTTTTTTCCTGGTCAAATTTTACAAATCCTGTCTGACATAAATATTAAAATTATTATTTTAAGTCATTTGTTTAAGTAAATCTATAATAAAAGAATCTCTTAATTTACACTCCAGCTATGGTATAGGCATGATTTTAACATATGCTATTATAAGTTTTGATCATTTTATGTGTAAAATGTAGAGTAAGCTGCTAATGAAATGAGATTGATAAGGAAAAATGTCAGTAAATTAGACAGAGAAGGAAAAATAAAATATCTTTACAACAGTTTCCATCGAGTAGAAGATTTGGGAGTTGGTTAGATAGAGAAAGAAATGAATCTAAAATAGGATAGCACAATTTTCTTGTCAAATTTTCCTGTAATAGTCGAAAATAAGCTCTATAAATAAAAAAGTCCGTGAGCAGAAAGTATTCATGACTTAGTGAGAACATGAACAACAGAAGTAAGATAGTTAGAAATTAAAACTGACATTAATAATAAAGAGGCATTCTACAAAGCGGAGGCCAGATTTGGAATAAAGCGGTGGCGCCAGGGTAAGGTCATGGGATCTCGTAATCTTGACACTTTATTTATAAATATAGGTGTTTAGAATGGGGTGGTAACCTGTAGATAGCTCCTTCCTCCCGGGGCCGAAATGCTGACCATTTGCACCACCGAGACTAGATAACTTATTAAATTCCCAACACACTAGCGAGAACCTAACCCACGAGAAAGACAAATACATCGTCTTATGCTCGAAGAAGCTGACATTGTCTAGCTATTTATCGACTCTGGTTATTTACTTTTTTTAATTTTCATTTATAAATATTAATTTAGTTGTGGTTTATTATCCTACGTAAATTTTAAACTATTAATGAGAGGGAATAGAAAAAAAAAGGATAAATCTATCTGTCCCAGCCAGGTTTCAGTCCTGGCTGGGACAGATAGATTTTTTTATTCTGTTCCCTGTCATTAATTGTTTAAAATTTACGTGGGTTAATAAACCACTACCAAATTAATATTTATAAATATTATAAAGCTTGAAATAATGAGCGTTTAGATAAAATAGCGAGTAGAATGTATCTTACGAGTTACATACCAATGAGAAGCTAATAAAAGAAGAAAAAAATTACTCTCCTTCACTTTAAACGTTCCCCGTAATTTATAATATTTTTTAATTAAACTCTTGAACTAATAATAACTGATATCTCACTCGAACTTTGAAGTGGATTGTAATCAGTGTGCATTTGACTCTTTTTTGTAGCTGAGGAAATAGAATGAAGAAATGCCTTGGACTTCAGATTTCTCGGCAGTATTGAAACAGCGCGTGAGAAATTCTTTCTACCTCCGTAATTCGATCTTTTGTTGTCTCTCTCTCTCTCGAACATTAAGCTCTGCCGGCGAAGTGTGACGCTTACTTGCCACAAATGTATGTCAACAGTCAAGATTTCTTCTAAAATAAGATTAAAAAAAACTTCTTTTTTTTTTATAAATCAATCTTTTATCCATTTGTTTCGGTGTTATTTTTATTGAATGAATTCAGATCTTTCTAGAAAGTTCTATATCATATATTCCTCAACTTCTTGCAATAAATAAACTGTGCAAGAGGGAAAGGAACATAAAATACAGGAATACTTTATATTTCATGAATTAACTATTCATTGGAATATTAGCCTTTATTCCTATACAAAAAATAATTATTAAATAATTTTAAATGGAGAGTTTTTTGACAGTAGAGATTATTAGTAGAGAATTTTACGTTGGGGTCGATTAAAAAAATTACAATTTTAAAAATGTATTTTTTATTGTTCTGCTGACGTTTCGGCTTACCTTGTAAGCCATCTTCAGAGCGACTGACAGCCAAATGACTGACAGCAGTAATGAACATTTGATCCAGGGGACAACACGTTCCCTCTCGCCTTTATGGTAGCCCCGAAGATGGCATACAATTTAAGCCAAAACGTCGGCAGTTAATAAAAAATACATTTTTAAATATGTATTTTTTTAATTCACCTTGACCGAATTCAAACAAAACATTCTCTACTAATTATTAAATAAGTTTTTTTAAAAAATATTATATTTCTTTTGTATTTAATCCTACATTAATTATATACAATAAATGCAAGGGAATAGAGTAAAAAATCTTTCTACCTCAGCCGGGACACGAACTCTTGCTTTCAGGTCAGTTATGCTAATCATTACACCACGGAGGCTAGCCAGATGATTCACTCTATCCATGACTCCCCGCACTCTACTAGCGAGTCTAAATCCCCCGAGTAAGACGAATATATCGTCTTAAGCTCAAAGGAGCTAACATTGTCATCAATTTATTAGTCTCTCGTATTTTTCCCTTTATTTTTTTTTGTTATTTATAAAAAATTATGTATTANACGTCATGATATATATATATATATATATATATATATATATATATATATAGTGACTTTGTATAATTTGAGAAACTTTACATTTTTACCAGTAGGTCCAGTTTTAAACCATACAAAGGGGCCCATTTGTGTTATGCATATTTTAATTTTATGAAAAGGGTAGGAGTTGAATATTTTAAAATGATAGTGGAAATTTATTTTATATTACGCATTTCTATATTATTCAAAAATCGATTGTGATAATATAATTACCACTTGGCCGCTTGGTGTAAGAAGTGGCATAGAATAACTCATAGCACATACATACAGTCACACAAGTCACTGCACATTTTGTCAATCAATCAATAAAACGTGTTATTAGAGCATTATCTACCCTGTCAGAAATATGCTTTGATCGAGTAGTTTCGGTTCGCTGAAATTTCAAGTATTCTTCATTTTAGTTGTGATTACTCCTAATTGACTTTAGGAAATTCCGGTCCTTTTAGTCTAAGAAGATTTGTATTAAGTCGGTGTATTATGTTTCGTTGCCGGGAAGTTTAGAGCCTTGTTTGATGTCGGTAGAGTCCAAATAGAACCTACCTCTCAACTCCCATTCATTTCGAAACTCCATTCTCAGACTTAAACACAATTCCGACGGGGGAGGGAGAGATTTAAATAAACCTAACCATGGCGGCTGAGCATATTCCGACGAGTTCTCAAACAACAAACAGTATACCCTTTCCATTTGCCCAGAGCAGGTATTTATACTGGGAGTCAACTCCTCCACCTCCAGCGGCGTCGGCTGAGCTCAATGCCCCCCCGATGTTTGCTCAATATCCAGTCTAACTTCTATGGTTGTGGAGTCAGGAAGGAAGTGCTCGGCTCGGAAGTCGCCGTCTTGCTGTATCTCACTCGAGAGCAAATGTGTTTTGTATGATTTTCTTGTACGTATCCAAGGAGTGAAGCGGGAGGAAGTTCATTTCTACTTCACTTTATCGTCAGAAACCATATTTAATGCAGTTTATCGTTATTCAGTATGTTTCTTAAATGAACAAAACATTGTAACATGTTACATCAACAGCATATATATTACGTAAAAAAGAATTGCTGAATATGGCCACACAACTTGTTCTTTGTATAGGCACTCCTGATTGACTACCTTGAAGACAAGCGCATTTAAGAAGGCGTTTGGAGAGAAGAGAGATGGCCCCACCTTTACACTCTGACCCAGGTCAGACCTCAGGATCCAGGCTTCCAGATAAGGCCTCCTGATTCTAACTGTAGGCCATATATTTCAGCCCTTTCTCTCATTCGCCCCGCCACTGTGAACACTTACACCTACGACTCTCTCTGGAATACTTTCTCGGCGCAAGTCTTCACGACTGACAAGTCAGCTCTCTTGGACATTTGCAAACAACTTTCTGTCATAAGAGGAGGAGTTTTTGATTATGAACAGAAATAGGTTATTAAACAGATGGCAACCTATTAGTTTCTACTCATGAGAAAGTTATGTGAGTCCTTTTTTTGAATCTTTAGTATGAGCAAGATCCAACTATTGGTGAGAAGTAATAAGCACTGAAGAATATTCCATTAAAAAGTATATTTCTCTTATATTGTCTTCATGGGTACTGGGAGTGAAGTTATGAATGTCTTTAGCCTTAGAGGTTATGCTCAGCCTGGAATATGCAGCATATACAATTCTAAAACATTCATTAAAATGTATAATTTATAAATATTTTGTTTGGTTGTGGTTTTTTATCCCACGTAAATTTTAAACAATTAATGAGAGAGAACAGAATAAAAAAGTTGTCCTTGTGGTGTAATGGTTTAGCATACCGGCCGGATAGCAGGAAATCCAGGTTCGATTCTTGGCGAGGACAGATAGATTTTTTTTATTCTGTTCCCTCTCATTAATTGATTAAAATGTATATATTTGGCCATATTATAGAAATGTCCGACTTTTATTCTCTGAGTAGCAGATTGTTTACTTTTTTAAACAGTCAAAATATTTGTCGATTGGTATAAATTATTTAATCAGTGTATTTTGATAATTCTAATTATTTACAGTGGGACTAACAATAAAGCTGTAGAATAATAAGGTCTTATATCCATTTTTATTTAAATATTCAATGATTGATGCATGCTTTGATATATCGTTCAAAAATGCGTAACTTGGTATTACCATATAATCTCTTTATGCCAAATTATCTTTTATACATCAAGGTGAATATATTTAATACATTTTGAGTTCTCTATTTCTTCGATAGGCTCTGATGTCTATGAAATCGTGAAATATTTCTTTCTGAAAGAATTTCATCAAACCTATTGTAGTAAAAGTCAAGCGGAAAGAATGAAATCAACAATGGAGCCTTCTAAATACCATGTGGGACCAAACGACAGGGCTAAATTCGATGTCTTCCAACTATTTATGAACAAGCACAGGCTTGTAAGGGCGTGTATGCATACAAATTAATAAACATGAGATGCCAAATGTGAAACATTCCATTTAATCCATTTACGCCAATTTATATTTTAATGATACTGATGGCTTTGATTATTTATTTAAAGTAAAGGTTATAGAAATTTTTAAATACCATATTATCTTTATAAAACCACTATATATATAGTAGTTTTCTTGACAATTTTATTAATATACCTATGAATAATAATTTAATTTTCTTTATTACTGATTCAAGTTACATAAATTCCAGTGAACTTTTATTTCATTCATTAACAAAAATTATTTAAAATTAGCCATAATTTATAACTTTTGGCATTTATTCTCTGTTTTATACAAGTAAAATAAACAGTAATAAGACCTTTAATAGTTTTCATCTTCTTTTTCCCCTCAATTCGAGCACTTTTGTGTCGTAGAGGGAGGGGGATGTCTATGGAAAACCACTCTATTCTAAACACTTATACTCTTTTCCGAGTAATGGAATTCTCAATAAGATTGGGACCCTCAATAGCCTGACGATTCCCGAAAGGTTCCCCTTAGCTTAGCCTCTCCCTGACTAGGAAATGTCTGAGAAATAATGAACTTGACATGAGATGAAGTTCGCAATACAACAAGAGATGAAGTTACTTCTACCGGAGAAGAATTTAATTATGAAATTACGTAATGGAATCCAGTTTGGTCACAAAGTCTACGCACTACTGAATTCTGGCGGATACACTGGTAAACCACTCCTTGATATCAGATTTTTTTCTATTTATATAAAAATAGGCGTTTCCTGGAGAATTTCCTGCTTATCTCTAGCCTTAATTGGTGTGCCGATTAATTGTGAATTCTACTTTATTTAATTTAAATCTCCTTAGTAATCAATGTCCATTTATATCATTGTATAACAATTAAATAAATAGACACACACACACATGTGTATATATATATATATATATATATATAGTGACTTTGTATAATTTGAGAAACTTTACATTTTTACCAGTAGGTCCNTTAAAAAAATACTATATAAATATTAAGTTAATTAATATTGACCTGTACCCGCTGAATTGACCAATGGTTGAAGCTTCATGTGGCATACCACTAAAGAGATGGTCTTCCCTATCCTTCGAATTAAGAGTGACTTTTTCTTTTTTTATCTACAAAATCACTCAGTGCTGTGAAAATTACAGTAGAGGATTTATTTAAATGTAAATATGACATTTTAAATTGGTGAGCACGAGTACTCAAATAACTGAATTCAATTTTCGATTAGATGGCATATTTGACCTCCATTTTTGTTAGATATCCCATACGAAAATTATGCTGTTCACGTTGACATTTTGACACATTTTACAAACTTTTTCGGTCATCACAGATACATACACACGCACTTATGTATTAACTCAGTGGACCTTCGTTTTCCGCAGGTATGGGGAAAATGCCACTGAGCTATGTAAATTGATAAAGCACATTCATGTTTATGAAAAATTAATAATGAATAATAAGTATGCATAATTAAGATCAATGTTGCTAAAGAATATGTCATTAGCAGGCATTTCATTTGTCCACAACTTTCAAACAGTAAGTTTATTAATCTTCTAATTATCTAATCTTCCAAACGAAGTTTAAGTTTATATATGTCCAAATGTCTCGAATATATATATAAAACACCCATACAACATAGCCTCATTAATGAGGTTATATCATAGAGGCCAATATCACTTAATGAGAATAATTAACAATACAGGGACTGAGTATTAGTTGACTAGGGGTATTTAATCTAACTGATTAAATGTCTGATTATAATGTCGTATTGTAATGTCTGATTTCCAGCTTGTAATTAACAATTACTTAATTGTCGTATATTTAAATCGTTTTTGCAACTGACAACCAGTTTTTCTTTTATTCATTTGTTAACCTAATTTAAATGCGATTTCAGCCAATAAAGATTGAACTTTATTAAAGAGATTATGAAAGAGTTTATTAAACTTTATTAACAATGAGTAACTTTGAGAGTTATGAAATATCAAACAGTACATTAACTGTACTGGACACCTAACTGTATTCTACCTTATTCAAGGAAAGTAACAATGTTTAATAGTGTTTGAGGTATTTCCGTTTGTTTAGTAATTACTTGATTATTTCCATTAGAATATATTTATATATATATATATACATTTTTTTTTATATATATATATATATATAGAGAGAGAGAGAGAGAGAGAGAGAGAGAGAGTGAGAGTGAAAACGAGAGAGAAAGTGAAGAATGAAGTGCACTAAACTCTTTATTATTTTTTGCAGGTTGGTCCCTAGAAAGTTTCTTCCACTAAATCTTTATGAAAAACTCTTGAACTGTAAGTAAGCTTTACATTTGATACAAAAGTTGAAATGAAAGGCATTTAGGATATTGAGAAAACTTTTTCTTTAATGAAGAAAGTAGACTCCTCAGAAACACAATAGTTTAAGTTCCTTTAAATGTTATGTTTTTTAAGAAAGTTTTATGCAAAAGGAAATTTTCCTTTGATCTGAAATATCATCTAACGCTCTACAGATGTTCATTAACAAATTGTTCTTGGTATTTAGTACAATATTACAAATCATTTAAGTTGGTATTAGAACGTCTTTCCTACAGGAAGACCATATTTTAAAAATTGTTATTTGTTGTTCATGTATTTTGAGTTAAAATGGCCCTCTTCTAGATTTCCTATAATCTCTCTAACCGAAAAATATTCTTCAGTCCATGATCCGTTTTTCTCATTGAATATATTTAATTGTTTCATTGTCTTTCAATATCGTGTACTTAATTGGCCAATTGAGCCTATGAATGCAGTCTAGTAGAGCTCTATAATTATCCTCACTTAGGCATTCGGCCTCAATTTGACTTGCGAAATATGATGATGCACATGGTACATTAGAAATTCTAATGGCTTTTCTCGAGTAATTGCATCCTTCCATCAGATGAATGGAATATCGTCTGATAACGAGTGGTAATCAAAACATTCTTCTTCATCAAGGTAGAATTTGCTCTGCCAGCCAGTGATACTCAGTGAATCAAATATGTCCCTATAGGCGTTTTGAACGATGATCAAGGGAAATTTCGAATATAGTACTTGTCCTTAGTTAATTAATAATTAACTATTATTACTAAATAAAAATGTGTTAATGATTATACTTTCAAGACTAAAAAATAAGAAGAAGTAGAATAGTATGTTATCTGATTTGCAAATAAAGAGTATATCTTCGAATAACACTCACATGTGAATTTGTTCTTTTTGTTGTCTGATAGGGTTTTTCATACCTAGTTTTGCTTCTTCCTCATTCCCTTGCCTTTGTGTCTCTAATTGGAAAAGAATATCAACTGTTCTGAATCAAGCTTTTCTCTGAAATTTGTCGTTGTCACACTTTTAAGTGCCCCTTCTTTTCCGACAAGAAAGTTGTCAAACACCCCCGTAAGGATGAGGTCATCTCGATTAGCATATCGAGGCGAGGCTGTCTGACTAATGTTGTCAGTTGTAACCAGCTCTATAAAGATCATCTTGATAGGGATCATCTTAAATCGGCCTTAATGCAGTTCAAACCCTTAATTCGAGAGATTGTGTGCTCATACGCATAAATATCAACGCAAGGTGCTCAGATGGCGCAGTCTTTGAAGCTCGCCATGAAGTGGGAATTTCAGTGAAACTTCAATGTCCTCTGCTCTCTCTTTCTCTAACGACCTTCGCAAGTGTCCAGTGACTGATCCTAACTTGCTGTCCCGCTATTCATAACTTTACGATGACTTAAAAACCTCGGAAAGTCCACGAATGGGATGACTTGACATTCTCCCACTGCGTAAGCTCTATGTTTACTTAGTCATAGTGAAAATGTAAAAGGCTACCGGTGATGAATATAAGTTTTTTCTTAGTACGAGAAAGATTGCCATGCAATAGCTAGATACGCAAACCAATCAAATTTCTCTTGTAAAATAATTTAAAAAAATACTATATAAATATTAAGTTAATTAATATTGACCTGTACCCGCTGAATTGACCAATGGTTGAAGCTTCATGTGGCATACCACTAAAGAGATGGTCTTCCCTATCCTTCGAATTAAGAGTGACTTTTTCTTTTTTTATCTACAAAATCACTCAGTGCTGTGAA
Organism: Oncopeltus fasciatus; assembly: GCA_000696205.2. Classification (NCBI taxonomy): domain Eukaryota; kingdom Metazoa; phylum Arthropoda; class Insecta; order Hemiptera; family Lygaeidae; genus Oncopeltus; species Oncopeltus fasciatus. The sequence continues at coordinate 263,404 of KZ807902.1, read as the reverse complement.
AATTACAGTAGAGGATTTATTTAAATGTAAATATGACATTTTAAATTGGTGAGCACGAGTACTCAAATAACTGAATTCAATTTTCGATTAGATGGCATATTTGACCTCCATTTTTGTTAGATATCCCATACGAAAATTATGCTGTTCACGTTGACATTTTGACACATTTTACAAACTTTTTCGGTCATCACAGATACATACACACGCACTTATGTATTAACTCAGTGGACCTTCGTTTTCCGCAGGTATGGGGAAAATGCCACTGAGCTATGTAAATTGATAAAGCACATTCATGTTTATGAAAAATTAATAATGAATAATAAGTATGCATAATTAAGATCAATGTTGCTAAAGAATATGTCATTAGCAGGCATTTCATTTGTCCACAACTTTCAAACAGTAAGTTTATTAATCTTCTAATTATCTAATCTTCCAAACGAAGTTTAAGTTTATATATGTCCAAATGTCTCGAATATATATATAAAACACCCATACAACATAGCCTCATTAATGAGGTTATATCATAGAGGCCAATATCACTTAATGAGAATAATTAACAATACAGGGACTGAGTATTAGTTGACTAGGGGTATTTAATCTAACTGATTAAATGTCTGATTATAATGTCGTATTGTAATGTCTGATTTCCAGCTTGTAATTAACAATTACTTAATTGTCGTATATTTAAATCGTTTTTGCAACTGACAACCAGTTTTTCTTTTATTCATTTGTTAACCTAATTTAAATGCGATTTCAGCCAATAAAGATTGAACTTTATTAAAGAGATTATGAAAGAGTTTATTAAACTTTATTAACAATGAGTAACTTTGAGAGTTATGAAATATCAAACAGTACATTAACTGTACTGGACACCTAACTGTATTCTACCTTATTCAAGGAAAGTAACAATGTTTAATAGTGTTTGAGGTATTTCCGTTTGTTTAGTAATTACTTGATTATTTCCATTAGAATATATTTATATATATATATATATATATATATATATATATATATATATATATAGAGAGAGAGAGAGAGAGAGAGAGAGAGAGAGTTTATTGCCTAAGGTCGATG
>KZ807902.1:229214-260471 GCA_000696205.2 Oncopeltus fasciatus | reverse complement strand
ATATATACTAAATACCCAATTTATTCAAATTTTCTGTTGTTTTACTGCATGAGAATGAATCTTTTTTCTTATATATCTTGTGAATGGGTATAATTGTAAATACAATGAAATTAGAAATTCCATAATCATCTTAACATTCTAATTTTTCCTCCTTATTTATTATCATTTCGAGAATCATTTAAGACTATTTTTCAAAGTTTTTCAATGAACAATGTTCATATTCACTCCTTATTTCAGTCGGAAGAGACAAGATCCATATTCCAAGCTCCTGATACTGACTCTTGAGCAACTAAAAGTGCTTGAGAATCTCCTAAAAATGAATCCTTTCGTTTTTTTTTACATTTAAATTTTTAATAATTATTCAATAATATAAATTAAAATTTATTATTTTTAAGATAAGTATCAATTTCACAGCTAATTTCATTATTTTTTTACGATAAATAATTAGTTATTTCCTATTATATTTGGATATTTTCTTGATTTTTTAAAATTATTTGTTGTTTGAAGATGAAACGTTTCTGTATAGGTATCTCTTTTACATTTGTTCAAATCACGGTGTGAGCTTAGTGTCGTACCTCCTGTGCCTTCTCTCTGGCGTAATGGAAGTGATATTTCCTACACTCATTTATATCCATCTTTAATGACACATGGGAGATCTGCTCAGATTGCGCAGCGCATGCGTGAGTACTCTCTCTCTGAAAAGACTAACTCTCTCACTCCGGCGCACAGGAATATTGTGTTCCCGGAGGACAGAGGAAGATGCCCGAAGCAGGAGGGGGTACTCGTCACCTCGGTTTGTGGAACGGAAAGTTGCGAACTCTGATCTCACTGTAGCAAGCTGAGTCAGAACACGCCTTCCGCGTGGGACCTTGGCATTTCAGTGCGGCCTTCACTCTAACGGGTCGTACCGGTGGGGTAACTGTCCTTAACCGGGGGATTGTGCGGACTCTGGAAGGGCAGTGAGTACACACCACTTACAGCCATTCTCTGAGACCTGATCAATTTGGAAATTTGATCCTGGAAGAGCTGTGACTCGTCTGGAACAACTCCTGTTTCGGCTAATTGCCGAAAAAAATAAAAGTTTTCTTTGATTTTGCATGTTATTTATTACTCTCAATCAATGAATTTAATATAAATACGTTTTCTTGAAAACATTGTATGATGTTGTACAGCACGCTGTTGACTAACATAAAATACAGATATATTTGCAATAATAGATGAAGTCCGGGTTTCGAGGTAAACTATTTCAATGCTAAATAATCTAAAGGGTTATTATTATTTCTACCACCAATGAATATAGACCTCTCGTACCTTATATTCTCCGTCTTCATTGGTTTCTGTACGCCATCTCCCGTTGGCGAGCCCTTTCGGACATTGTCCATCTTCTGGCCGAATACATACGTTCACTGTCACGGTCCGTATTCGGAACGTATGTATTCGGCCAGAAGATGGACAATGTCCGAAAGGGCTCGCCAACGGGAGATGGCGTACAGAAACCAATGAAGACGGAGAATATAAGGTATGAGATATTTCAATGCTTATTAAGAAAAGATGACCACAAGGAATATAAATTATTTGGGTGTGAAGTGTTTTGGTTTAGTTTCAGTGAATTATGATCACTCAAGGACAATCTAAAATACTTTTGGAACTTCGTAAAGAAAGGTTAATAAAAATCTCTGATGCTTATTTGTTATCTATATGTGTAGAAAAATGACGTTTTTCAAAGGGAATCGGAAGAAGTAGTCAATGAATTTGCGAGAAGCTTCAAGCAGTATATAATATTTGAGTGTGGTTGCATTGGTCACCTTCTCTCTTCATGCCATTGTCATTTAACGTTGTTTTGTTTTCTTTTTTTCTTTACTGTTAACAAATACAATATGTTTTATATGTTCACGATGTAATAAATAAAAAAAAGAAAAAAAAAGTATATAATGAACTTGCAAATTAAAAAAGCTGATGAAGAAAACAATAATACTTGAGTAACGAATAATTCATCTGTATTTAAAGTTACTCTAGATAAAGTATGTGTAGAAATAACTAAATTTGGTGTGTATATGTTTTGTGTTGATACAATTTTTCCATATTGTATTTTTCAATACAGACATTAAGTATTCTGTCTAATCAGTCAATAAAAACTGATGTAGTGCATTTCCAATACAGTGGAAAGAAGCACTTGTCACATCAATCCCGAAATATGAAATCCTAAATCCATCGAAGACCATCGACCCTTATCCGTTTTCAGTAGAATTTTGGAAAGTTTCGTTTTTCGTTTTCTTTTACCTTCCTCATATACCGAAAAACAGCATGGTTTTGTTTCTCATAATTGAACTGTTGCTAATACAGCCTTGTTAGTGGATACATTTTAGGAAGCGATAGAGAGGAGTGCTGTACATATTTACTTTAGAAAAGCATTTCACGACGTTCCACACGAGCTTCTTATTCACGAATGGGGTTCGGGAACCAACTTCTGTCTGTGTTATACAGTTATACATTGGAAGAAGAAAGCAAATTGTCAAATGAGATAGACATTTGTCGAGACCCATTGACGCAACATCCGGAGTCACTCAAGGCTCTAGGTTGGGTCCCTGGCCATTTGTTTTATTCATAGATGCCATGATTACTCAAGGACACTAGGTCTGCTTAGTAAACTGATGACTCAAAGATTTTATTTTTGTATTTAAACTGAGAAAGATACCAGGTGGTTACAAAGAGCCTTTTATCTTGTAGTGCATCGGTATCGAGGCAACAAAATATAGCTAAATGCATATAAATGTTTTGCCCTTTCCTAAGCAAGAAAAAAAGATTGATTTATTAGGATCTATGGAATAAGTAGTAATGATTTTAAGAGGGTAAACTCTATTTGAGATTGACAGTAACCATTTAAAGAACATATATATTATATACGTAAACAATCTGAATGTACTAATGGATACTTTTAAAGACATAACTCTGCCGTCAAATTACGTGACTCCAATTCTATGAAGGCTGTGTTCAGAGATTTTGTCCATAGTAAATAATAATTTATTATTAATTATAAATAATAATTTAATTAATTATTAATAAAATGTATTATTGAATAGTAACCTATTCAATTCGTATGGTGCTCTGGCGCAGCTAATGACTGACCGTGTGGGTGTTGGATACTGAAGTAGGAAAAAAATTTAATGCAGCCTAAGAATAAAATATACAAAAATATGACAAGAACATTCTCGATAATTAAAAGTTAGATAACAATAATTAATTGGATTAATAGGACACTAATGAAATGATAAATGTCTCTTTATAAATAAAATAAAGAGTCTGTTGCTGACGTCACTTGCTTCCTTCGCTACTTCAAGAACCTCGCTGGTGGCTGCCTCGTCAGTCAGGGACCTCTTTGGACAGCTGTAACCGGACGTTTGTCGGAGGTTAAGCAGGCTTGTGTTTATCTTTTTACTTACGAAGGGTATCTTTCTCTCACCGGGAGTGTCCTCCGATCGCTGCATCTACGAGGTCGCGAGGAACTTGAAAACGCTTAGTGAGATGCGGAAGCTTTCCATCAACTAATTAATATGGTATAACCAATGATCGATGATTGATACTAGTGACGTATCAGAGGTGCAACTGCTGCAGAGGTTATCCAAAGGAAGTTCTTGCGTTTCCTCAATTTTATCAGACCAACACCTGTGAAAGAAAAGTTTTCAATGTTCGAATGAGAGGAGTACTACTGATTTATTATCTTTTTAAGCTCATTGTTATTATTCTAGAGTGTTCTTAACTGCAATCTAGAGTCAATGTTAGACTTGTACAGACCACCACAATTACTGCTGTTTATTTCTTTAGCCGTCTTTCATCCCTAAGAGAAATCATTGCAAGATGAGGGAAGTGAAACAAACTGGTTCCGCAAATATCATAAATGATTAAAATTAGATATTTTGTGTCTACTCCACGCTTACCAGCACGATGGAGATAGAGATAGAATAAGAAGGTATTTTGTAATAATTGAATTTGTATTTGTTTTATTTATATATTTCAAATTTTAATTATATGTATCTACAATTATTTGTCTCAATTTTTTAGTTTTAGTAATAAATAATTGACCACAGATGTTCTTCTGTAAACGCTAAATATAAATATAATAATTAAGTTTTTTTTAAAATGAATTTGGGATATGTAATCTCTCATTAATTTTATACAATAAATGCAAGAGAATAGAGTAAAAAAACTTACTACCTCAGCCGGTAATCGAACCCTGGTCTCCTACTTTCCGGGCAGGTATGCTGACCTCTACACCACCGAGGCAGGTCAGATAATCTCTCCATCTCCCCGCACTTAAACCCCCAATTAAGACGAATATATACTTTTATACTCAAGGGAGCTGATATTGTCAGCTATTTGTTAGACTCTGGTTTTTTTACGATATTTCTTTTTTAAATAATGAAATTAATTGTGGTATGTAATCCCACGTTAAATTTTCTTCAAGAAAGGCAAAGGGAGCCAGAAGAAAAAAAACTGACTACCTCAGCCAGGAATCGAACCCGGGTCTCCTACTCTATTTTCCGACTTCCTTTGCATTTCTTGTATATAATAATTACGAATCTTTGATATATCTATTCTGCTCTATACTATCTTAGTTTTAAATATATTTATTGGAGACCGTTTTAAAGGATTTTTTTTTTAATTTTTCACTTATCACTCAATATCGATTTGGTAATAATGTCGCTAAGGAAAATTTCTGCGCACGGTCATTGAACGTGCAATTCTCACTCCTTGATGACGCAATGGTGACATGGCGAAAGTCCTTTAATCCATTTGAATTCTTGCCACTCTTGAGGACACGAAAAGTTGTAATTAATTTTTGCCTCGGAATGAGACTCTTCCGCCTTCCGGTAGTGGGGGGAGGTAATGGGGAGCGATGGTTAACTTTTAACGAAGGCACACCTCGTGGACTGTTAGCTTCACTAATGAACTTTGCACTTGTTCGGCCCGAGTTGGCAGGTAGCGACCGTTTGAGATGCTCAAAATTCCCTGCTACTTTCAGCCTCTTTTCGAGGAGATTAACCCAGACGGGAGGAGGAGTCCAGGAAGATAGACCTTGGGTATTTATCCAGGGTTAGTTAACTTTTGATGGGGTAACATTTGATTAGTTTGAACTTCTCTCTTACGGCCTTCCCCTTCCTTCTTCCCAAACAGCCCTTTCCCTGATTTCGGGACTACTTGTGTAACCCCCCCCCCCTGTGGGTTAGTGAGCCTAATCTTCTATACGATCTTCTATAATAATTGTACTCCACCTCATTCTCCAACTTCTCCAAGGTTTCAGTTAGAAGTTGACCTTTAAAGATTAAGAGAGTGCTAGTAACTAAGTATATTTAGTCAAGTACTTTAAATGAGCATTAACAGATAATTTTTTTCCTATAAAATGAAAAGTTAATTTTATATAGGAAAAAAATATGTACAATTCGACGCTATGATATGAATAACTTTCTCAAAAATATATAGGCTTCAGAGACCTAGAGAAACATACAATATATGAAGAATACTGTTATATTTTTGCCTTCATGTATTCAAGCTTTAAAAACTTTAATAATTCAGAAATGAAAATTCTGCATTTTAAACTTTCTCCCGCTAAACGTTGTGTAACTGTTAATTATGAAATGGTGTGAGACGGCAAATGGAATAACTCCTAATTGGAGAAATTGTTAATTTCTTCTTTATAAGTATTTTTNTTTCATTATAAAATTTTATCTGTTTTGGCTTCATTTAAGCCAAAGTTTTTTAAAAATATTTGTACCTTTTATTGATGCCACCTATCAATCATGTCTAATGACCAAGATTAAAAGTGATGTCCTATCTTGGGAAATTTTTATTATTAGCTTATAGCATTGTAATAAAAATACAATCTTATCTTGGTCATAGTACCCAGCTTGAGTTATTTGAAAATTTTTTAAAAAATATTTGATGTATTTCTCTTGAGTGATCGCATTAAAAAAAATGCAAAATATAACCGAATGATGAGCTCTAATTGTTTTTTCTAGTTCGTTTTTTATGTTTCTCAATGTTATATATGTGGAAGTTATGAGAAATAGACAATAGAGAAATACTACATTTTTAATAATGGTTAATAAACTACTCCAAACTTCCCTTTTTTTTATTGTTTTGGTTATCCAAGAAGGTGTAGAGATACTAAATTATATGGATACGATTCAAAAATATGTTTCTCTGTACAAAAAATTAAAAAAAAAAATAAACTCTGTTTTTAGAATATTTAAGTACATAATTTAATCTTTGATAAAAATTTTAGGTAGACCTATAGTAAAGACTTTTCCTTGTATTATGATCATAATTTATTTAATACATTAGTCTCTATAATTTATTATATAAGATATTTTAATATAAATCGCACATAAAGGAAGATTATGCAATCAAATTCTATTTTGTAATTTGATTAAGCAAATCTCCAGATTATCTTGCCACTTTTCTTTCCATTTTATTTTTTAAGAATTCTTTTTCTACACCAATAATTGCATGCCCATTATTACTAAAACAATGAACAATGGGAAATCTGCTTAGTTTAGACAATACAAACCTTCATTTGTTCATCTATTTGGGTTTGTGAAACTAAGTTTAGTACCATTCCCTAATATTATAAAGATTCTTTATCTGAACATTTAGTATTTTGAATTAGTGTATATCCTTATCTAAATATGGAATGTACATATTACCTTGGTAGACTAATTCACCTATTTTTTTTTTTAACTTTTATTTATTTATTACATTCTGTTAAATTAAAACATTTTGTAATTTGATCACCACAACAAATTAGAGGGAAAAAATGACACACAATATCAATCACATGAGGAGAAAAGGTGACCAACGACACCACTCTCAAATTATTTACAGATTATGTCCCCAGGAGGTCACGGGGCCATCTTCGTTTTAGTCGTCGGGGTGGATCATAGGGGTTGGAGTCCGATGACAGGGACTGGGCATATGGATTAGGGTGAAATTGGAGTTTACAGTGGAGGAGCGTGAAGCGAGTAGAGATGAAGTCTTGGACGAATGGGATATTATAATCTTGATGTAGGGTAGAGTTCGAGAGGTAGTATGGAGCATTTGCAATAACTCTTAGGATTTTGGATTGGAAGGATTGAATACCCCAAGGTGGAACCCAAGGTAACGGACTGAATCAAGGAGGGGTATAGGGATATTATTAAATGTGACATTATAGGGGGAATCTTTTCTTAGTTGAAAATTTACCTGTACGCATTTGGACTCATTTATCTTTATTCTCCATTTGCTACACCAGTGCTGAATCTGAATGGTATCTAGGTGGTTTTGTAGAATATTGGAAGCGGTTTTAGGATCAGGATGGGAAGTGAGGATCGCTTTCTCATCTGCAAATAGGGCCAGTAGGATATTAGGATGGGTGGGGATGTGATTTTCATTTAATTACATTTATTTATTTTCATATTATATTTAGGAATAACTAAAAATAGACTTGGGTTTTCAGTTAAAATAAGCATAAGGATAACGAGTCGCTTGTTGAGGGGTAAGCTTGGCTTGTAAATCCATCTGTTCAGCTGCAGAGCTAAAAGGCCCTGTGCAGGAGCTTGTAATAACCCCGATGCTCAGAAGGAAGAATGTAACCTCGTTACACCCCGAAAGGGCTAAGATGGCCGCTCTTTATAATTCGCGTATTTCGTGAGGGGGGTTGGCTCATCACTCAGAGGCGAGCCCATCCGTCAGACGCCTGCCGCCTTTGTTGCCGGCAAAGAGAGACCGCAGCGACAGAGAACCGCCTGTCTTTCGGCCTTCCTAATAGGAGTGGATGTTAACCGCGATTTTGAGGTAAGAGTGGCTTAGGCCTGGATTATTTAGGAGCCGTTCTCGGGGCATATTTCACAAAGGCCGACTTAATTGCTTCGGATTCTTCTCTTCCTACTTAACCGGGGAATTCATTATTAACGCTCCTCCAATTATTTATTTTAAGATGTATGTATTTTAATAACTTGCCATGATTACAAAATAGCAACCCCACAACATGTGTGAATGACGGTAGACTAGGAGGAAAATCAAATATGGATCCTTCATTGTTCACGAAAGTTTAAAAGTAAAGAATCTTTAGGAACATATATTATTTTGAATAGTGAAGAACTATTCAAAATATCCTCAACCTAAAGCAAAAGCTAATCATGATTAGATAAGCGAGGGACTATTTCCAATGATTTAAATCCTATATAAAATATATATTATAATATATAATANAGAGTTTACTGTCCTGCTTCTCGGATGGAAGTCCTATTCCAGATAATGTTAATTTTAACTAACACTGGGCCCAGCTGCAACAATCAGTGAGCTGGCCGAATTCATGTCTCCTTCAACACTTTTTCTAGTATGAACATGTTTTATGTTTTTCCATCTACTTTTCCTATGTTCTTACTTATTGTAAATATATGTAAACAGGATAGGTTTATTTTTGAACTATGCTTAAATTTGTGAGAGCACGGTTGACCAGTGGTTAGTCGAGGACTCTTGAGTCCTCATTCAAGGGCGTCAGGTTTAATAAAATAGTGCACAGGAAGATTTTTTTTTTATTCTGTACTTGTGTTTGTCATTATTTATAGAATTCCTCGCGCTCCAGCACTAATTGGGTTCCGAATAGGAAAAAATCATGCGGCGTGGAACCGTGCGGCGTGTTCTATCCTCAACCAATATCAAGTGCACTGTGGGACGTGGAAAACATAAGAAGTATATATATACACACATATATATATGTATGTATGTATGTAGCAAATGAAACACTCGCGGCTGCAATATATAGTAATCAAGAACTGATGGGATAGAGAGTGCACTACACATACAAAAAGACCATTCTCTCTTCACTCCTTCACTCCTCACTGACGAAGGTCGAGATATTCCCATTTTATATTCCTAAGTTTATAGAAATCCCCTGTATAATATATCTCTTTTGAGATTTCTGGCATATTCATCAGGATTTCAAGAAATAAAACAAACAGAACTGTCTCGGTCCGTCATTATTATGTAGCAATTCTTAAATGCAAACTTCATTCAACTAACTTCAATCTTACAACTGAATATAAATCAAACAGTAAAATTATACCATTCTTTGCTATCTTCTATAGTAAATATTAATTATTAAATATTTATGGTTCCCTTTCTTCTTTTGATTAATTTCTTTTGGATGATGATTATTGCCTCTTTCTGTAGAGAATTTTTTTTCGCTCCATCATTATTCTGTTGCTTCGTTCTCCGAATCTTCATCTTAGCCGAATGGAATCCTGGCGAACAATGGCCGTCTCTCTAGGTTCATTCATCATCAGAGCTCTCCGTCATTGGATATTCTTCACGGCCATCAAGGAAATGATCAAGATGTGTCATTGAAGTACATTAGCTTCGGGTACATTCACTCGTCTAAGACAAACCGTTGGAGAGTAATATCAGTTCGGAGATCTTATTTAATGCTTTGCTTTTGAATACGGCATAATAAGAAATAACAGCTCATTTTTTCTTTTCATTCTTTTTTTTTTTTTTTTTTTGTTGATTTATGATTTTCACAGATTTTCGTAGAGAATAGCAGCTTCTCAAGTGTATTTAAAGTTTGTTGTCATATTCTATATTTTAAAATAACTTAATTAATTATTTAAAAATTCTATAGTTCCTTTACATATAAAATATTATGAGCTCTTGGACAACAGGTAAAATAATGACTATTTTTTTTTTTTTAATAAGTTATTCTAATCTTAAAAGATTTTTAGATCAGTGATCAAACCTGATCCCTGTCTCCAATAAACTTGAACCTGCAATTACTTTTAGGCGTACTCTTTATAGGATGAACTGTATTTAGTAGGTTTACCATATCTCATCATTCAGTAGAACTTTTTGAGTAATATATGTATAATGAACCCTATATATAGATATTTATAACATTTTTATAGAACACTAGCGGCCCGGCAAACTACGTTATTTTTTTAGGGCGTTGCTGGCCCTAAGCAAACATTAGTTATCACACGATTTAAATAGAGCTTTTAACGAAATTTACGACCTTCAAATACAAATTCATGGAATACCTATCATAAAGTTATTTCACAGAATAATTGACGTATGGTTTAGATATGGGCTCAATAAAAAAAGAAACACATGTATTTAAGGCAAATTGGAAATGAAAATTTGATTTTGCCACGCCCCTCCACCCGCAGACCGAAAATCAAAAATGTGTCACCCGCCTGAATATTCGGAGGATTCTCTGAAAATTTCATAAATATCGGCCAAGCCGTTTTAAAGGCCATGCGTTACATACATACACACATCGTATGTTATATATCTTAGTATGATGTTTATTTATTAATGTATATGATTAAGATGTTGTCTACTATATTACATTGAATTGAGTATAATATAATGCATTTCTTATTTTTCTTAAAGTAAACTAAATACTTTCTCCGTAATACCTTTATGTCGGTTAGCTAGGAATCTTAATTCATAATCAAATAATATATATTGCTTTATGTTTTATTTTTAAATCTAATTTGTATATGCATTTAAAGTTTATTTTACTATAAATTGAAGTATCCTTTATCTATAAAGCTTGGTCTATATTTAACGGCCATAAAGAACAAATAAAGCTGTTTCCTTCCCCTGAAATTTTAAGAATTAACAACAAAACAATAAACATTTATAAAAATAGTTCACATAAATTTTATATGGGCGAACCAAGTGATTTTCATTACTTGTTTGAAAATAGCGGACAGTAAATTTTCAATTTAGTTTAAATTACTTTATTTGCCCTTCATAAATAAATAATTATCCTTCTTCCAAGGGATATTTTCTGCTATATTTTAAATACTAAGAAATGTATACGATAAATGCTAGAATTAGAGATTTACATTACTTTCAAAACAAGACACTTTAAAAGTGAATTAAAATAAGCTCTATCTTAACTAAATATTAAATTTTATCTTAGTTTTACTTCAGATTTTCACTTCATATTTATGAGTATGTACATATTTAATTTATGAGTTAATAGATTTTTTTTTAAATTTATATTGATTAATATTAAAGGCAAATATATGTATAATCACCTCATCCTTCCTGTTCATCTTTGAATCGTACTAGAATCATTATTCACAGTGATATTTTAAGTAGAAGCAAGGGGTTCTCTAACTTCCTATAGATTGCGATCCCGTTTGGTTTTCACGTGGGTCACGTAAATCTAGCGTATTAGTCGAGAGTTCCAAATGGAAAAGACACACCGGCTGCCTGGTGTATTCGATTCGATATAGATCGGCAGTCATGGAAGACTACTGGACGAGCACTTAAACTGGCTCAGCTCAGGGAAAAACGACTCTGCTCCTTTAGTATTGAATATGGAGCAGTGGAGCTTTCATCTAGTGCGAGTTCTTTTTGTCATCGGCCCCATGTCATCCTCAAAAAAAGAAAGAAAAAGAGATCAAAATTTCTTCCTTCTAATTATCCTATTAGAGTTTGAGCGTACTTGCGATGGCAGAAATTATGGCCCTATATGAGGGAAGCTTCAAGAATGCTAAAATTGGCTCCAAGTCCTCTGCTGAGCTGTTCAGCCTCAAGTTTTGCGCGGAAATTCTCCGACTCAATATCTCGCTAAAGTTTTCATCCCTTTTCCCCCTCTCTTCCCTCCAGCTTTATTTACTCAAAGCAGGTTTTATTACGTCAAGTCCTTCTCCTCAATATGAATATTCTGTCTTTCATTATTCCTCTTCCTTCTAGCAATTTTCACTTTTTAATCATTCTTCTAAATCTTTTTTTTATTGTTATTTAAAAGTTTATAGATTTTATTCTGCAAATGAAAGTTAATTGCATTCTGTTCAATCAAATGTCAAGTGCCGTCACAAATATTTCAATCTTGTGCGCCGATCTTACTGAAGGGATATTTGTCCTCAGGTTGTTGTGGCCTTTTCCTTGGTGTTTAAAATGTGACAGAGAGGAGCCATAAATATGTTATGACGGGATCCGCAATCCTAGCGCTGCGGGTTCAATTCTCTGGGCAAGCTTTTTTCGATGAATAAAAGCTCCTAAGCCTTGGGTGATAAGAATCAGCTGTTAACCTCTAGATAGCTCCTTTCCTCCATGATCCAAAGTAGTTGAAAGAGAGATTAATAACCATACAACTAAAAAGATAGGAGAAAATTAAAAAAGATTATTAAAATGGTTCCTACTTCATGACGTAAATCTTGGTATACAAGGGTATAAAAATGTTCTTTTTGACTTGGTTAGTTTATTTTTCAAGCTTATCCTTAGAATGAAAATTAAGAAGTGGTACTTAAATGTAAAACAAATAAAAGAGTAATTATAGGAGTGAGCCTTACCTTCTACCTCAAGAGTTATTAAAAACATTTTTTAAAGTCTCGAAATCTGAACTCAGGGGTTTAAGTGACCCCTAAATTTTAATGTAATATTTCAGAATAAGAGTCTCAAAAATTGACATATTTTTTGTAAAAGTTATATATATATATATGGTTGTGAAATAGCACTTAAGAAACCATAAACTTATAAATCTGCTATTATAAAGCGTTTTTTCAGATCTTTCAAAAGACAAAACCACTTTACTTTTCGGATAGATAATGTCCTAAAGTTTATTGAATTAAATGATGAAATTTAAAACAAAAATGATATGGTAATTATTTAAAATGACTAATCCACCGGTATAACTAGGGAGAGACAAGACGGTTTCAGAATAACAGCTGGATCTCGAATCCGATTAAAACTATATACACATGTAAATGAGGTACATACACTATGTTTTGTGAGATCACAGCCAAGCGTATGAATATATCATTTATTAATGAGATGGGCAAATTTTCTCATGGTTTCATATAACACCCACCCACCCGCGGACACAAAACCGCTATGAATAGCAAACTGAGGTTTATAGAAGGCTATAGAAAGTTAACAGGTCTCTTAAAAAATATAACAAACGTAGTATATAGTAAATTTTCGAGGAACTCATGTAAGACTTGTGTTCTTTATATATATATATATATATATATATATATATATATATATATATATATATATATGAAGATATAGAACACAAGTCTTACAGGAGTTCCTCGAATAGTAAACACTCAAAAAGAAAAAAATTACAATGAGTTAACTATTTGGGGAGATTCTTGCCCTTCGTGAGTGAGGGGGGAAGAGAGATAGGTCTACTTCATCTACTCTCATCGTTATTTTTTCTTTCTGTGTGTCTACTACATTTTACTTTCCTACCTTCTCTCATTTACTATAAGCATCGCAGCCGCGAGTGTTTAATTTCCTATACATATATATATACATATAGAGATACATATTAGTGACTATCATATGTCATTTTTTAGATCTGATAAGTAGGCNGTATATATATATATATTAAGAGAGAGAGAGAGAGAGAGAGAGAGAATGTGACAAGCAGCACACGAATATATGAGTTTATGTTATTACTCTTTCTTTTCGTTCTTTATATAATTATTGGTCTATGTTATGTTTCTGAGAGAAATGAAGATATAATGTAAGAAGTTTGGTGGGTGGGTTGTGAGGGTGAGGTTAGGACCACCCTGAGATAGGTGGGAAGGAGGTAGAGGTTTCCCGAAATAGGTTGCAGCGTGGGGAAGCAGCCCTCGTCCATCCTACGTCAATTAGATCAGTGCTGTCTCCCGACTCCCCCGAGACTCGAGAGGAGTTCTCAGCTGGCCAATAGCTGCCAATTCGAGTCGAGAGCCTTCGAATCTCAGCTCCTTCCCTGTAGAGTGAGCTCCCACACGTCCGCTGATCTGCGGATACAGACACTCCACGGGATTGGCTAGTTAGGGCAGATTGGCCGAACCGCAAGTCCTACAACAACTTGATCGACAAGATCAATACTTAACGCTTGCATAGGCCGATTCCGGAGCGATTACCTTGTTCGATTTCCATTCTAGACTTACTCACCACACAAATATTAGTTTGTTTTTTTCTCGAACAAACCTTATCTTTTATCTGTTGGTTATAATTTATGAGTGATTTTTTTTTTTTTTTTACCTCCCACAAAGGTCCATTTTTCGTCTCAAGTTTATAAATAAAATGATTTATTTAAGTTTTTAACTCTTAAACTAGAGCCTAATGATTTTTCTTGAAAGCTTGTAATTATATGTTTAAAAAGTATTTATTTTCTCAAAGTAGATATGTAAGCCAAATTGGTGCTGCAAATAGTAGTTAGCACTAATTTTTATCTACTTTTCTCTTTAATTTTTTAAACAGTTTTGTTTTGATTAACTTCAAAAAACAATTGTTGAACTCCCCTTACAACTAAATTGACTATTATTTACTAATTTTTTTTAATTAAGGAAATTAATTTTTTTTTTAAATTGGCTGGTGGTATTTGTGCACAGCGATAATAGAGTTTCTTTGTGTTAACACTTTTGACCTTCGCCTCGTACGACCTCTATATTTCTTATTATTTTTATCGCATTTGTTTGATCTCAGTTTTTTTTAAATATGTTACTCTCTTATGTTACATTGTACAGTAATATCGCACTAATTATTATTTTTGACAAAATGCTATGGTACAGATATCCAAGAAATTTACAATTTTTAAAATTTTTTTTTTGCTATTTAAAATTTTTTTTTGTAAAATTTATAATATAGAATGTTTTTAAGTTAGTTCGATCGATCATATGGAGTTTATCAATTATAATGTCATGTACAGTTTAATTTAAAAAATTTCTTCTTCTTTAAATTTGAAAAATAATTAGATTCAAATAAATTACTTTCGATAGTTTTTCTTAATGGTAAATTTTGTGATATGTGTTTTATTTCGCTAAGTTGGAATTTTGGTACTTTTATTTAATAATAATCCGCATTTTTAAATTTACACTTCGTTTTGATGTACTTCAGTTTGAATTAAATACTATTATTTTAAATAACTTCTCGTAGTTAGAACAATTGTAGAGCCTGGTGGTTTAGACAGCTGTGTACTTAACCTGGTTTAGTTAAACCATACCTGTTATGTCATTCCCTGACGTTAATGGAAACTAGAAATCGATATGTTAATTACATGTAATCCTCACAAACTGTGTCCTCTCAAGCGGAGATCATGAGATTATTATTGTTTATAGCAATGAACTAAATATTTCCTTTTATATATGTAAAACAGTATTTTCATAATAAACTTAATTACGTAAATACCAACAATTAAAGTGACTTTTACTTTATTAATAATTTATCTTCTCTTGTTAATGAAGTACACAATAAAAGCTTGTTATTATTAGTTATTCGGTCTACAAAAAATTATTTAAATCTTATTTTATTTATTATCTTTGTATATTTTTAATAATTTACTCTAAATTTCTATGTATTTCGAAAGTGCCTATGAAAGAAATAGTTAATAATCTTTCTGGAAGGGCTTTTTTGTGGCCTCACTATTTACAAATTACAAGACGCAAATTAAATATACATACTCTTTTTTGCTTAAATCGTTGATGTGTTTGTAAATAACTGAAGTTAGGAATGAGGGTGATAGAGGTATTGAGTAATTTTTCAAATCGTTTGTTTGCCTTCTTATTAGTGATAATATGATGTGTAATGCTAAATTTTTTTAAAAATGTATTACTAATAATAAACTATAAGAAATGAATATAATGTATGCATTGACTTCAGGACCACACAAATAATATAATTAAACATAATATATATGCATATAATTTAAATGTATGAATGAGTTAGTATTATCTACATAAAATCTATCTAACATCTGGATAGGGTTCATGTTCAAGGGGCTCATCATAACGGCATTTGTTTGACAAAATACATAAAGGGGTTTTTGTAGAGTTCTCTCTTTAGGTATTAGAGAAAGAATACCCGTCTTTAAAGATATTTATTTAGGTATTTATTTTCTTCTGCCAAATTCTAGCTTAATTTATTAGCCTTCTTTGAGATAAGAAGATAAAAAAGAAAGAAAACCGAATCATTTATACAAAAAAAATCGAAAGAGAATAGACGAAAATACAATTTTCCATTATTTATATTATAAATAATATAATTATTGTGCCTCTAAATGCACAAAGAGGCAATAAGGCAATAATATGATATCTACTAATTAACTAGTATAGTTGAAGTGTATCACTCCATCTCTAGATCGACCTCGTGCCATACTTGGGGAGTTGGTTTATAACTTCATTCTTCTTTTGGACTTCCAAGACCATTGAGGTACTTTATTCTCATTTCAAATAAAAATTTATTACTGAAAGGAAAACTGCTTAGCCTTCGCATTACCCACGAGTTGGATTTTTCCTTCCTGTGTGTTCTTAGGAAATTGAACCATTAAAAGTGGAGTTTATATGGCATGGAAAATTCATAAGTTTTATATAAAGGTAATATTTCTAATATTGATAAATTGTATTTTTTATTTTAAATATAACTACTTTTGTGCTAAATAATTAACATTATTGTATGTACAGATGAATCTCTTTTAATTTAATGAAATAAAGACGTAAAAAATATATATCTCATTCCGATAAATTGATTGTCACATTAGACCTTCTTCTTTACTGAATTTGGACATGCTTTAGAATGGCAACCAATATAGTTTCGATAGTTAAAAGTAGTGAAAATTCACTATTCATTTTGAGTTTAAGTAAAATAAATTATGTCCTCGTGTAATAAATAGGAACTGAACATACTGAGTGCGGGAGATTAGATACAAAACTGACTTATCGTGAGATGAATAGAGCGAGAGTTGCGCGTTGTAGTCTCTTTCGACATACAAGATTTAATGAATTTCTTAGTGAATTTGTGTGTTCCGTAACCGTAGAGATACATAGCATTAGAGGGGAGGTTACGACACCCCAGGAGTCGTGAAGCAACCATCGGTGGGGTACCAAGGTTAGGAATCTTCTGCTCTTCTCCCGCCTATTATACTAATAACCAGCTTCAGCAGTATTCCTTGGGTTGTCAGTGATTTCTCCAGGTTTGACACGTTTCCTTCTGCGGGTATCGGAAGGGAACGTGGCTCTTGGCATCATTCTTCTCCGCCGATTTCCACTCCAGTTCCGAGCTCTTCCTAAGGACTGTTTATCGTCTTAAACATTTAATATACATTTTAACACGAATTTTTTATAAAAGTTTTCTTTGCAAAATTGCATAAAATTAAATTGAATCTTCGGGTCGCCAGGGTCTCGCAATCCTTACGCTGCGGGTTCGAATCCCACCAAGGGCAGCTAGCTTTAAAAGCTTGTACTGACCCATGGATATTTAGAATGGAAGGAATCCTGTAAATATCCCCTCCGCCAGTAACCCTAAGTGGTTAAAAGGGAGTATAACACTTATTTGAAAAAAAAAAAAAAAAAAAAGAAATAAAAGAAAATTAGAATCATTGAAACGATGTGAATTTTAAAATTACTTTTACGCCCTAACAATAGAGGTCTAAAATAAATAAACTACAAAAAAGAATAACAAAGATATTATATTTAAGTGTTGATTATCCACTAAACCCTCCCACCATTTTCTCTGTTTTCAGCAATTAACGAACTGAGTCTTTGATTTCGTGTTTAAATGTGATATGCTGTATTTCGTTCCGAAAAAAAAAAGTTTCGAAAGACAAACCCAACACTCATAAATAGAGGCGAATTTCGGCAAAAATATCTGGATAAAAGTCCTTTCCATTTATTTTTTTTGCTACTGTACAACAGTAAGGAAAAACGAAAATTAAATCATGTATATATTTACTTTAATTGAATGTATTCACAGGACTGTTGTTGGAGATCGACTAGTAAAAGAATATTCTTTAATAACCTCCCTTGAGATTATGTAATTTAGTCAGATGATATTAGGCACATTGTTCGATAGAAGGAAAATAAATCCATTCACCGACTTCCGTGAATTTCCTGAAAAATTCATGGCATACGGTGGTTAGGCTTTTATGCCTTCCCAAGTTATTTGATGTCACGTTTCTCTTAAACTTGAAACATAATATTTTGTAGGGTCGGTTTTGATTTGGATTTTTATATCAAACGCAATAGTCTTTTTTAACTGAAAATTCCATCACAAAAAAGGTGATTAAATTCAGTAGACATCCCATCTTTGAAGATTGACATAAGTATTACTAATATATTAGTTTAGTTTAATTTTCATCCTGCTACCTTTTTTATGAAGGAAGTTTTTTAATATTTGTATTCCTAAAATAATTAGCTTAACATCTGCTAAATCACTTAGTCACATTGTACCTATATAAACATAAATCTGTTCTAAACTGCTGGCAATCTACCATCATCACATTAACTTCTAATCAGGGTCGTATCCCATCCACATCCTGTAAATGTATACAGGTCTTGATCCCCGGCCTGAGGCAAAGAATTGTAAAGTAATCTATATTATCCTGTTTAATTTATCCTTACTAACTTAGTATCCTGTTTGGATACTAGTATGCCAAACCCGCAATATTTGATGCATTGCATGATTTTCATATGTTAATTTCAACCTCTTAAGTATATGATCTTATTGGCTAATGTTTTAAAATACATTATTGAGAAAATAAATTTATTTATTTGTTTGATTTAGAGTCACATGTCATATCAATAAGGCCATAAAATCTACCGTTTTGCAGGGGGGAAAAGTGAGAATTATAAATTAAAATTTTTTTTGGTGATTTATAGATTAGGGGTACATTTATACTTAACTTAATCTATGTAACTATTTAAAGCATATTGCAGTCCAAAAAGAAGCCCTCGAGGTATCTGAAATGTTTATATTTACCGCTAAAAGCAGTAAATTTTTCAAGAAAATAGTGTAGTTTTCCCTTGAGATGGTGAGCTCCATGGAAGACCACATAGCTGTCAGAAGACAGGGCCCATCACACTGACAGATGTGCCCCCTCCACTGTCTTGGTGACTGATGTCTGCAGGGGCAAGCCCTCCCCCCCCCCTCCCCCCCACGAAAACAGACCTCTCTCTCTCTCTCCATTTGTCTCGTGGAGCGGGCGAATAATAAACACGTCCTCCAACGTCAGCAGGTTGTTCAGTTCCGTGCCCTCAAGAATATTGTCGTACTGGAGGAAGTTTGGGACGCTCGACTTCAAGACTCTCCTTAATTACTGTACAGAATATAGAAGGCTGTTTGTAAAAAAATCCTTGTCTAGATGTAAGAGTCCTTAGGGCTGTATGAAGGCATAGTAAACTCAACCACGGCTAGCTAAGCTCCGGCTAGCGACCTTAGAAGTCGTCAAAATCTCTTTTTCTCTTCTACCCACTCTAGCATAACTGAAATAACTTTCTTTTTTTTTTTTGCATACATGTGAAGTAAATTCTCTTAGCTGTGCTTAAATGTCGTTTTTTGTTCTTTGTCTTCTACTATAACTCGTTTAAACATGTTATATAACATGTTTATATAAACTTATTTAAGTAATTTAAATAACAACAGAGAGATTTAATTTTCAGCATAATAAAAGTATATATATTCCTTAAAATCATGTGAATTGGGTGAGTCACATGTTTGATATCCTGTGTTCTTGTCGCTAACTTCCTTCACCAATTGTAGCCTGGGGACCGTCAAAAGTACTAATCAGGCGAATTAGTGTACCGACTGTATGAGTATTATGAGGTTTTAGAGGGAGTCAGCTATGTATTGCCAAACGCACATAACCGCACTCATCAGACGGATAAATATTAATTATATATCTTTAATTGCAGATCAGTGGATTGATTTTATTCAAAAATTTACAGAAATACATTGGACGATGTAGTGGGAGACCAGATGCCACAATAACATAAACATGGCGTTCACTGCTAGCATTAAACATTATTTTTAAGGATATGCATGCAAGAAATTTCATAAATAGTCTATGGCCAGAAAACCCTTGATTTACTTTATACCGCTACTCCATGTGTGTAGGCAAAGCCCTCTCTGAGTAGACAGCACTCTGCTAGATTTATACCCAAGTAGAACAAGGTGGGAGATGTGTATAACCTCCCCTAATCCCCGGAGGTGTAAGATGCCAGGATTTATGGGGTGCAGGGTCGAACCTCTGTTGAAAACCACCTCAAGCACTCTGTTTATGGGCTCTCACGTCTCGAGGAGCTTGGTCCGTCCATCCCAGCTTGACTATAAACCACACCTACCCCGAGTGAACTATTCCTTTGTATGCAATCGTACCATTTTACCTTGACTCTTCACGTTGACAAATACTTAATTTTCCCCTTAAAGAAAAGAAATTGTGTTTTATTACTATTAAGCCTTATAATAGACTCTCTGAACCCTTTTATGAAAATACATTTTATGAGAACTCTTTGAGCCTTTACCGAATCTATAAGAAGAATTTAAAACTTCGATAAATTTTATAAATATAGACTTATAATAGATTTCAATTTACATTGTTTGATGGTGGCAAATTTCAGCTTCCTTTGAAGTAGCTATCTGTATTTTATTCTTGTCTGGTCTTAATCCCTTTTCTTTGATCTGTCGATAGACTACGACTTACCCCCCCCCCCTTTTAAATAATAATAATTTAAAATTACTACAAATCTATATTATACAAAACTCATAATATTCATGTTACTACATTCTCACATAATTTAATTTCAATGTTCAATTTGGAAGCTGTGGAAAAAGTGTTATTTTTTGGCTAATATCACATAAGAGGAAATGGAGGTTTTAGTGTAGACCGAATTAAGTAAACAGCAATGCCTTCTTTATTATGTTTTTTGAAAATGGACAGATAAAGTTAAATTTTATACTCATATAAATGTTTTATATATATAATTTATGTTCTATAATGTTCCATAAAAATCTATAGACGTTTATCAAGGAAGAGGACCCATTTTTAAAAAAATATATATATATTGTCGTTTTTATATCACTGTGTGGCTGGTCTTTGAACTAATTTTGAACTTTGAAACACTAATTTTATGTGTGATTAGAAACCACGAAAAACTCTTAAAATGTTCGGCAATGGAAAGTAAAAAAGCATGTATTTGTTTCGAAACATGTCAGTATCATCTAAGTATACTTTTAATCATAGACAAATACTTTACAAAAATCGTTACGAAATCGTTGATATAATCAGCATACAAATAAGTCATTTACAAATGATAACTATTTGTTGGAAACCAGTTATTATTGCTTTGTAAGGGTGTATATAAAATTTAATTCTAAATTAAAACAATTATGAATAATATATAAATTATAATTGCCGATATATACTTTGTCCATTCAGAGAGTATTTTATTAAGACATTGTAGAAGAATTAATTATTTGCTGAATTTGAGTTGTCGCTTTAATTCTGAAAAAAAAAAACCCCAGAATATACGCCCTTTCGAATCTTTTGCTCACAAATTCAGAGGATACTTATTTAATCTAATAGGATTTTTCAATCTTCATATATTTTTGTTCATTGGAATGTTTGTTTTAATGGGTAATAGCAAAAAGGTCTTCCTCCATTTTCGATACTGTTTTATTCAATAAAGAACCCTTTCTATGTTTAAAAAAAATCAACTTTCATCAGAATTTGAAATCTCAAAAGAGATGGTGCAATATTATCAGTGACGTCAGGGTTGTCAATGTAACAACATTTCCAAGACAGCCCTTAATGCTTGAAAGGTCTTTCTTTGATCAAGCTAGCCTGTTATTGATGTTATTTAATGTAAGCTCCAAGTATGGCAAATGTAGTCTGGTCTGTACATGAGTTATAGCTACAAATACGCTAAACGCATTAAGGCTATCAATTTCCCCTTTTCGGAGGTTGAATAAAAACCCTGAGAAAAAATATAGGAACCACCTCATCATAAATCAGGGGTTATACAATTCGTACAAAACGCGGTGCGTAGCTCTTGCAATACATCATGGCTTCCTACAGACTTTCAGTTCGCGAATATTTTTTAAAGAAAAGAAGAGATAAGGTGCTTTAACTCCTAAAGAAGAAATGTTCATTTTTACTTTATCACCTATATTTAATGTAGGCATATGTAAAAAGTATTGTAATATGATCAAACTTGTAATAAAAACTGTTCTTTGTTGTTACGAAAATGGCGTCTTGTAAAATTCATCTCTCCATCTTTCAAGTTTATTAGCTTGTTTTATCGTTTATTTGTTTATTTTAAATATGAATTTTTCTATATATTATTGTAAAAATGGCTCTGAAAAATCTGACGACACTTAGCTAATATGCATAGGAAAATGTAGATAACTTATTTGTTACACACTTTAAAATTTATTTTTTAATAATAATAAATTAACTTATTAAATTACTTATAAGGCTGATTCTATGATTCTCACACACACACACTCACGATAAATTTGAGTGCCTATCTTTTATCATTCCCTTGAAAGTGATCAGAGATTTAGGGTGGTTATCAATTCCTTTGAATTACTCAAAGATGTACAAAATACACAAAATATAAAAACATCCTATGGATGTAATAAATTAATATGTATCTTCCTCAGGACAAGGGTGTTTCCCTGTTAAATTAGGCGAGGATGATGAAAAGTAAAATATAAGTTTAAAAAACTTGCCGGTGCTGTCCCGGCACTGGGGAATGGCAGTTCATTATGCTAATATTAATTAAGGCTATAAGCTGAGTGGTTGAGAAGAGCTTTAGGGGATGCTTGCGCTGGCCTGGCGAGCGACACCCAAGTAATGCCGCCCAAGTAACTACTTCAAGTAAGTAGTCTTTCACTTTTATTTTTCACTGGTCCCCCCCTCCTTTTTCTTCTATCTGTGTAAAGTTTAAGAAGGATATGCAGTATTTTCCCTATTTCATAACAAGTTTCCGAAAGGAAACAAACAATTGATGTTATAATGTGATGTCTTTTCCCCAGATTATGTTTCTTCCGCTCAAGCATTTTAGGAGATCGGAAATCGTGGCACATGAACTGCTCATGTCTAGTAAAGGTCTGCGTCTACTGAAGATTTATTATAATAAATGTTGAAGAACTTGGCGAGAAGATGGCTCTATAGAGCCGAAATCACTTTTGATCAGAAAAAAGAAACCCACATTCTGGCTTAACCCATATGAATAACTTACTCCATTCTCTAGAAATTATTAAAACTTACATCATGCATGAGCTATTGAATAAAAGTATAGTAGTATCAAAATGAATTACTTCATTTTTCTCGTGAGAAACATGTACACAATTAGGTTTACTAATTAGTAATGCGATTTTAGTTATATGGCTGAAGTATGTTGCCATTTCTATTTTAATGGTATTATTTTTGAGTTCCATCATATAATACAAGTTAGAAACAAAATATTTCTAACCATTACATTGATTTTACTCAACAATAATTACAAATAAAATATCTTAGGAACCTAAGATAAATTACTATTTAAAATTATTTATGCCGATTTCAAATATAAAATACAATGAAATATAGAATTCCCATTGTCTGTTCTACCTACTGGAACTGAAGAATAATTAATCATTTATCACACATATAAATATAGTGGCATCCTTTTGGTACTCTGACGTCATTGGAGACAAAATATCGATACATTAATCTGAGATGTGTTTGGTGTGAACTTGGTTGCCTTAAGAAACACCTACAAGTATTTCGTTGTTGTTTTTTTTTTTTTGTGGGGGGGGAGGGGGAGACTCAAGAAATATTCTCTCGGTTCCACTCCACCTCACAGAGTGGATAGGGCTCACACAATAGACCTCACAAAAGGCAGTGGGGTCTGAAGAAAAAGTTATTCTCTGCGGCTCGGACCTCAGAATCTCTTTGCCGATATAAATATCTGCTGTGGTGGGCGCATTTCTCACCAAAAGCGAGTGTAACGCGTTCATCATTCCTCATGTAGGTTTTTTAAAATCGGTTTCTCTCTGCCAGAAGTTTGATCCCTAGCCGAACACTGAGCGAATTAGATACTGATTTTACTTGTGGTATTTAATCCCACGTTAATTTCTTTAATCCCTTGAATTTATTCTATAAAATTAAGAGATTGAGATTAAATACCACAATTAAAATGAGTATTTACAAAAAGTAATATAGAAAAAAAACGAAAAAGTCTAACAAATAGCCGACAATGTTAGCTCCTCCGAACATAAGACGATGTATTCGTCTTACTTTGGGGATTTAGACTCGGAGTAAAGTGCGGGGAGTAGAAATTATCTAGCTAGCTTTGGTGATGTAATGGTTAGCATAACTGTTCGGAAAGCAGGAGACCCGGGTTCGAGTCCCGGCTGAGGTAGTAAGATTTCTTTTATTCTAATCCTAATTGTTAGAATTAATTCTAAGTTTTGCTCGAGAAGCTGTTTAATCTATGCTGATTTCCCATTTGTCGCTAAAAAAGGATGCCATTTAGATTAAATAACTATATTTGTCTTACAATCCGGAGAGGACAATGAGATAAAAGAATAAGACCGCCAGGCTATGCCCTAGACTTGCTGGAAAGCTAGGGGGCGGGAGTTCTAAGTCATCGTATTTACTTTCAACAAGCATTTTATTTTTTAAATAAACTTATGATACATAAACGTTAAATTTCACACCCATTATTTTCTATAATTTTTTCCATATCGAAATCTAATATATTACGGTTACAAATTTTTCCTCTAAACCCCCTTCTCCGCCGTCTGAATTTAATCACAAAATTAAATTTTTTCTAGGGATTTGATATGATTCTAAATATCAGATTTCAGTTCAATATTTAAAATACATTGTGGAACACCAAATTCAATATTATATTATTGAATATTTTCCTTAATGTAGATTTTTAAATAGATTTTATCGAATAAAAATACCAAAATATTTTTTTAAGAATAGCAATGATTATTGAATTTTTTCTTTCTTTTCGACCCTTTCCTCTGTAACAGTTTCAGTGACTAACGAACTAATCCAACTGTTTGCAAAAATTACCTTAAATACCTTTGGTTCTCATTATATAAATATTACTGTAGTGATATATGTAGTTCTTCATTAATCAGCATCCCCTAAAAATAAAAAGCAAAGTTATTTCTGTCTCTGCAGTATAATCCCTCAGAAATTTGCAAATGCCAATAAGATAGTTTTCTTTAAATTAGTAGATGATACGGACAAAAATTCAAGTGCACCTCTGAACTAGGCGTTAGCATGCCGGCAATTCCGAAAAATATCATTCAATTAATATCATTGGGCTCAATTTTGTTCTCAAGTTTGTAAAGGAAAGTCTTTGTCTCTTACACATAGGACTGATGGATTTACTCTAGGTTGGTAAATAATATAAAAATGTGTTGCTGTGTTATATTCGATTACTATATCAATAACCCGAGAAAAGTACATATATTTTTTATTTAATAATAATTATGTTAATTTGCAACTTTACGCGGGAATTTAATTTATTTAGCGATTAATTGTTAAGTAAATAAGCTGTTATTGCTTTGTGTGTGGTTTATTTTGAAGTTTTCTTGAGACCTTCCTAACCACTGTGCTTTAATAATTCAATTCAGAGTTAAACATTGTAAACTCGTATTGGTACATGGCAGGCTCACAAGTATAAGTAAGTGTCACAAATGTAAGTAATAAAGAATCTAACTTCTTTGGAGAAGTTGGGCGCTAGTTGACCCGATTGATTTGAGTATCCAAGTTGAGTGCTCCAGAATTGAGTCCCGACAAGCGTAAGATTTTGTTGAGGATGAAAAAATTGCGACTGCGTTGAGCGGTTAGGGTAGATTTGCTACATGTAGGAGGCTACTCTTCCCCTTCCACCATTATCTTAAAGTTAGCATTGGAGGGAAGGATAAAATAAAATAAAATGATTATTAAATTTTAAGCTTAAAAAATTTAAGCTCATTAATACAAGGTAAAAAGAAAATGTTCCTATAAAAACTCCCTGACTCTCCCTCAAGACTAAGTTCTTATATTCATTCCAATATACTATTCTCCGGGGATTAATAGATCGATGTGGGGCGCCAGGCTAGCTCAGGGGATCCGTACGGGTCTCGCAATCCTGACGCCGCGGGTTCAAATCCCGCCCAGGTCAATCTTTTATTTATAATATAGAAGCTTGTCCTGAGCCATGGGTGTTTAGAATGGGGTGGCAACCTGTAGATAGCCCCTCCCTCCAATGACCCAATGAGTGGTTGCAAGGGAGGCTAACCCAAAAAAAAAAAAAAAAAAAAAATTTATCGATGTGATTAACCCCCAGTGTTTTGTAAACAGAAATCGCATTAATTGAATATATTTCACTGAAGGCTATCATGTAGACACTTTTCTACCGGGATACACTATTTCTGAAAGATACCGTCAGCTGTGCGACTATCTAATTTATAAAGAACGCAGAAATGCGGCCCTATAAAATTTTTATCGTTACAGAATTCCCACTTAAGCGTTTGCAATTTTCGACAAAAAAATGTCTTTACATTCAAACAGTAGAATTCCTTAAGTTGCCCTCGAGCATATTATAACCAAAATCTTGGATGTGTACTGAAATGAGTGTTTTAACTTTAGATCAGTTCAAATTTGTAATATTGTTTCTATAGAAACTTCTGTATATTCCATTGGTTCGCTATAAGGTCTTTCCCAGGAAGCCGCCTGTCAACCCTTAGAGCATCTAGGAAGGGCCTTTCACCAGTCTTAGAGTTACGTGGATTCAAAGAACTCAGCGTCTAGAAGAAAAAAAAAAAGGTCCTTAGAAGTGGCGTTTACTTGGTACCTTCATGTGCTCGCGGGACGAGAATTTTTCCACCTATGCGGCCCTAATGTGCCGAGATGACTCTAGGAACTGGCAGACACGACGCTCGCATTGTACCAGCCGGCCGAAGCAGGTTTCCTGGAGGACTTGTCGGCGACGGGGAAGCGTCATTTAGCCAGTTACGATCTCACAGCTCGACACAATGGACGCCAGGGTGACACGCGCCGTACGGAAGGAGGCCTCGCACGCTCTCTCCGGCGAACAGCGAGAGTGTCACTTGGGGCTTTCCTCACGCTTCGTTCCCTCTACACGTGCCGCTACACGGATTCCCTGATAACCGAGGATTTGTATACGCCTCAACCGTTGTAAACCTCTACGTATGATTTCACTCGGGATTAGCCAACATTTTTCTAATTCATAAATTTTTTTTTTTTTTTTTTTTTTTTTTTTTACATTTAAATGAAGAATGTAGATTTGAATAAGAGAATAATTTCACTTATATATTTTTTGAAGGAAGTTGAAATAAGTTAGAGAAACATATTCGGAATACCAAGTGGATTGGAGCAGGAGAGTGGAAAGCTGGCGAGCCCCACTAACTGTGCGTGGACCATATAAATTATTTATGTGTGGGAGGACCCGTCCACAAGCCGTCCGGCCTCCCTCCCCCATCTCTCCTTTTATCGCTCATCTCTCCTCCCTCTTTGTTTGTCGCTCTCTGAATCACAAGCACTCCTGCCGTCCTCTTTGGTCTGCACAACGTCACGGACTCTGATGCAGCTGGCTCCTTTCTATGCCCTTTCAAAAACTTCATTGAAACTGAAAATTTTCTCCAGGATTAGTACGGCAACCAAAATATCTTGTTTTAATAGTGCCGTAGGTCAGCTGAGTAAAGAGGTCTTTCTTCATCAGTAAAAATTTTTTTATTTTTATATCTTCTAAGAAAATTGTTCTTCATCATTTTTCTGCTAGAAAAATAAATAAAAATTTATTAAAATTAGCTGCTTTACGATATTTCTAAAAAGAATTCTGCATAGTTATAACTTTCACATTGTCTTACATCCTATATCCGTTCTGACATAATGTCAGATTATAGTTCCCCATTTGTCGCCGAGCATGGATATTTTTTCTGTGTCCATGGCCACCGCGAGTAGGACTCCTTCAGCGTATATTTTGTTTTCGAGTTTCGTTTTCTTCTTGTCCGGCTTCTCATCTCTTTGAATCTTCAGCATTAATGGTGCTATTTAAGTTCGGCCAATCCTCTGCCTATCACACCTTCCTGTATCAATCAAAATCTGTATCATTCCGGCCCAATTCCGAAGCTCCACATTCGTGTTATCAGGAAACTGCGCTCTCGGAATGAAGAATGACGGATGAGAAAGTCTTTATTTAAATTAAACTTAAAGAGATGGGAAGTTTATTCACTTCGATAAGTAAAAAAGGAAAGCTTAGTTTCATGAAAAAGACTCAGAAGAAACAACCCCGGGAACAACTTAAATAAGTTGTAATTAATAGCAATTATATATTTCTTTTTATATTTCAGCAGCATAGTTTATGCGATTTTTAGTCATGTCAAGTTGTTGCAAAAATCAAATAGCGATAATAATGTTAATGTTACTTTTTTTTTAAATTATGATGTAAGGCTTTAAATGACTCTTATAATACCGAAAAAGTTAGCATAAAAACAATAAAAACAAATAATCCAAAGGAGAGTTTTTTGACCGTAGATATTATTATTGGATAATTTTAGTTGGGGTTCGGTCGAGGTACATCCAAAAAAAGAAAAAAAAATACAAATTAAAAAAAAGTGATTTTTTTTTTTTTTTTTTTAAGATTATCTGCCAACATTTTGGCTTACAGTGTAAGCTATATTCACGGCTGTCTATCATGAAGCCGAGATAGGTCGTTCTGTCCCTAAGTTTCCGCAGTCATGGAAATGTGAACTTAGTGTCCCTAAGTCCCTAAGACGTCCTCTCTCGTCTGCTTTACGAAGATGGCTTACAATGTAAGCCGAAACGTTGGCAGATAATCTTTTTAAAAAATACAATTTTTTTTTAATTTTTATTTTTTTGGATCTACCTTGACCGAACCCCAACTAAAATCATCTAATAAATATAAATAATCCGTTTTAAGTAACTAATGAAGCAATTTTATTCTAAGAGATTAAGGAATATCAGAATAAAAGGTGTAGATATAAGAGCGAATTGCTTACGATCCGATGAAAACATAATTCATCATTTCTATTGAGCCT
This sequence comes from Oncopeltus fasciatus, assembly GCA_000696205.2. Classification (NCBI taxonomy): domain Eukaryota; kingdom Metazoa; phylum Arthropoda; class Insecta; order Hemiptera; family Lygaeidae; genus Oncopeltus; species Oncopeltus fasciatus. The sequence continues at coordinate 231,638 of KZ807902.1, read as the reverse complement.
AGTAGATTTACCGTAACATTTAACATCATTACCGAAGATAATATGAATTTCGTTGTACGGAAAAAAAACCGTATCCCCAACAGGACAACTCATATTTAGGAAGTGTTCATTGGCGAGCCACAGCAATCTACAAAAGGTGTGTGATCACCGCACTGTTCTAGCGAACTCATATTTCCCCATTCAATGATGAATGGTACCCTATTGGGGCTGAGTGTTCCCAGGAGTCCACCATAAATTAGCTCTCTTAGAATCATTGCTGAAGAATTTTAATTCCATTATATCATTATAACCTGACTCGCTACAGGTCATAGAACCAAGGCGGGGGGAGTGGCATATTCTATTGATGGATTCATTTTTTACCAACAGCACACTAGAGAAGGTGTATAGTCCGCACACGGTTCCCTCCACCTGATTTTTTCCCATATAATAACGAATGTTATCCAATGAAGGCTGGGTTTTCCCAGAAGCACACCCTAAATTACCATACCTTTCGGTAGGAAAAAATTTCCACTTTTCGTTGAGGAAAAAAACTAAATCACAAAATATCCTAACCCTGGCCCAACCCTGTGTTCGGTTCTTTTATTGAATCTCTCAATCAGAAAGAAATGGCGTGAGTGGAAATATGACTATGAGTATTTTCCAAATAACCTTCAAAAATTAACTTTAAAGAACACATGATTACTTATATTATCTCTAATTATCAGGGGTTAATCCTTCGAAATACCATAAACTGTAACCTTGTATAGCTATACATATTCCTCTTGCAGTTTGTCGTAATAGTCAAATTGGTCTTCAGCCAATTGGGATTTGCTTTGGGAAGAGAGGGCAAAAGATTCGTCCGTTAGTCAGACATCAGTCAAGCGTAAGTCAGGATCAGGACTGGAACCCGAGGTCCGTGAGGACTCTCGCACAGATCCCCCGCCATCATTAATCAATCGTCTTCCGCGTGGTTTGTCCCAGGTAATTGATGCTCCATCCCGGGGGGGAAGAAGCTCCCACAGGATAGGCCGTTCGTTAGGACTCCACCCTGCTGCTGGAATTCAACTTCATCAGTCAATCCGTTATCACGCTTTGCCCATAACTGCAGAAATATAGTCCGCAACTTGACTCCGGTATTATTCAAACGGGGGAGATAAATCTTCATTTACACACCACTGAATTTTAGTGCTCTTGGAGTGCTCTAACAGATAGATTATACAGTTGGTTTTCAAACCTTTGTTAGTATGTGAAACAGGAGTCGTTACCTTTTTATTCTACATGAAATATCAATACAAATACAAAAAATAAAGTAGAAAATGTATGCTATACTGCATATATTATTATTAGATGATTTTAGTTGGGGTTCGGCCAAGATAAATCCAAAAAAATACAAATTTAAAAAAAAGTGTATTTTTTTAAAAAAGATTATCTGCCAACGTTTTGGCTTACATTGTTAGCCATCTTCACGGCTGAAGAAACACTTTTTTTTAAAAGTATGTATATTTTTTTGGATCTACCTTGACCGAACTTCAACTAATATCATCTAATAATAATATCTACGGTAAATAATTTCTCCTTTTGTANACTATAATTCCTCTTTTATTCATTGTATATTACTACTCAAGATTTAAATTTTTATTTTCCCTTCCCTTTTTTTAAAAGGTAATAAAATTTAGTAATCGGTCAAAGACATGGATATTGAGATTTTTTTATTATTCCCATATACGTTTGATCCGTCAGTGAAATAGTAACAACTCAAATTTTACGTTTATATATCATATGTTGTTTGATAACTTATATTTTTTTACAATAATTAAGTCCCGACTATGCACGAATATAATGTATAGATATAAAAAATAAAAAAAATCAATGGTATACGTGTGACAGCCTCTTGATAAACGGGAGCATCATTTTTCAAACGAGAAAAGAACCTAATTTTACTTTGATTTATTATCCTCCAGAGAGAATAAATTTTAAGTTAACTTTTTTTTTTTCTTTTTGAGAATTCACACAGTTTTTCTGGCGTATGGAAGTTATTCTAGCTATTCTTTTAAGTTCCAAATTAATCTGAATCTATTTAAGATCGTTATTTAACACTTAATTGTACATTAACAAATACATGTTACAAATATACTTATTGAAGAAGTAATTAGTAAGTGGCTGGTGTTATTCGATGGAACCAAGATGTATAGGATCTTTTTTTTTTTTTTTCAGTATTTAGTTTATGAATCAATGAATCATGAATGTCAAAGTTTGCCACAAATATTTATTTATTAATATTTACTAATTCATAGTTTGTAAGGGTTTGTCTGGTGTTGAATATGGTTGATGAACGTAATTTTTGTATACTGAAGATTTAAAAATAATTTTTTCTTTTTGTGTGTTCACTTCACTCTTTATCCCACCCGTTCTTATTTACCATATATATAATAGTATAATTACTAT
>KZ807902.1:207536-229098 GCA_000696205.2 Oncopeltus fasciatus | reverse complement strand
CAAATTTCTACATCATCCCCATCACCACCTCGAGGGTCGTATAAATTAATAATATATATAATATAATATAAAAAGCGCGATGAGCCCAATACCGTTAGACGTTACTCAGACAGGTCTTCACTTACGCAAACCTCTGTCAGTACTCCCATTACGGAACCTCCCTTTTGTAGGTCTGTCGGCGCAGAGTTGAGGAGGCTACATCTGCAGCCTTTGTGGCCAGCGTGAAAAGCTACTCACTGATGGTCTACTGCGATTTTGTAATGCCTCTGGCCGGGAAACCTCAAAGGACAGAGAAAGTGAACTAAAAATAACTGGAATGTTACGAAAAATTATTAATGATTCTCTTTGTAAAAGCTTCGAAAGAGAAAAAAATTGATATTCCAAAGATAGAAATTGTGATTAAAAGTTATTAAAGCATATTTTAACTTCCCCATCGTGATTCGACTAAATTATTTTTCGCGTAACATTATAATACTCTTGAAATAAAAGTTATTTTTTAAATTTGACTGGTTTATTTTAGTCTTTGTTTCTTTTACAATAGGACAGAGAGTAAAAAAAAGCACCCGCAGGACGTATATTTATCTACAATCCTAAATATTCTGCGTTCAAAATATATTGTATGAAAAAAAGCAAGCCAACTGTCTAATACAAAAAAATAAATATTAACTCCATAAAGATAACAAATATCATTTGTCTGTTTGATTTTACCCTTTATCCTCTAAGCCTGGTGGGCACACTTAGTTGTCTTCTAGAGTATTATTATCATTTATTTATAGTTCTTTTTTATTTACCTGTCAAGATGCCTCAGCGAAAACTCGATTTCCTTAAGGCTACAGCGATATGTGTAGTTTCTAATCACTTTCAATAGAAACACAACTTATCACTTTAGAAAACTGGCATTCCAAGTGACAAGAAGTAATATTGACACGATTTACTTCTGCACAGGTTAATATTTTCCAAATGGAGTTTTTTTTTTTTTTTTTACGTAAATATTATTATTAGTTGGGGTTCGGTCAAGGTAGATTAAAAAAAATACAAATTTAACAAAAGTGTATTTTTTAAAAGATTATCTGCTATGTTAATATTTTCCATAAATATTCTATTATTAGTCTTAAAAAGAGAAAAACTCAAATAATTTTTTTTCTTCACAAAGGTGCTAACTGATGTTTTAATAATTTCAATCGCATACTTCAACCGTTATCATATAATTAATAACATTTTTTTTTTACCGAGATTTGGTAATAATAATGTAAGGGGATGTGAATATTTCCTTCCTGTCAGGTATAATTTAAAATTACCCCCCTGCCATGTCGAGAGAGAGGGTGACAATGAGTCACTTAGTTACGCTTTCCCGGGCTGAAAGTCTGAAATGAGTTCTGATTCCCGGGAAAATAATAAGCTGACGTTATGAATTATTACTTTTAAATGTTAATCGTAAAAAAAGATTTACTAGCTTTGAATATTATCCGCTGTTGATTCGAAACAAATTTTGTAATTGTTGATTGCAGGAAAAGGTCGGGAACAAAACCAAATTAGTTTTAGTGGTGCATTTATATAAACATATAACCTTTCCCTTCATATTAGCAGGGGTAAGAAATTTTAATAAATAACTACTAAGTAGAGTACATGTAAGAATAAATTGCTTAATTGACCAAGTTTTATTTTTGAAAGCGAACTTCTTACTTACACACTATTGAATATATTTATCAATATTATTATATTACGTGATGTTTCCATGGAAGCAGGAGTTACTTGGAATAATACTAAAGTAACTCGTAATAAAATATGGTTAACTAAACCTCCCCTTCCTTAAATCCCAACCTTGCCCCTCTCGGAACTTGTAATCATAAATCCATATCGCATGGGTTGCGTACTCTAAACAGATTTCCCATGTATGAGAATGAGGAAATTTAATTTATATGTCAGAGGGAAGCGCTCACCCTTCCTAGTTACATTTGTACATTACGATTATAAGTTTTATTATTTTAAGAGCTTGAAGTAAAATGAAATTGGTTTTTATATTGTTAAAATATGGCCCGTTTAATATTTGAGATTACATTTTTTTTTCTTAATAAGCGTCTTTNAATAGCCCTTTGGTTGGGATCCCCTAGTGCACGGCAAGTCACCTTTACAACATTCCTGCAAAAAATCTGGTAACAAATGGTTAACCTCGTAACATATCTACTGTCTCCTGGGAAATTACTGCAGGTCAGAGGATGGGGAAGATTTATAGCCCTGCGAATATTGACGATAGATTCTATGGTGACTGGAAGTAATATAATTGAAAACATATTTTTTTGTTAAAAGAAAGAAGTATTTTGTAACCTTTTAGGTTATTAAACTAAGACATACTTGAATTAAAAGTAGGAACTGTTTTTTTTCCACAAAAATTTAAACAATTTTACTCAAAATGCCTTTAAAATATATTGATTCAAAAGCAAGGTAGAGAGATAAAGTCCAGTAAAAGTACAATCATAATATGTACTGTTAACAGTCAGTCAATTCATCGTTGAATTTCGGAGCACACTTTTCATTTTACTATATAAAGAGGAAACCTGTTCATTTTCATGATTAGTTAATTTTTTTTTAAATGTTGTTTCTAACTACAGAACTACAGTTAATTAACTATAACTGGTAAACTTTTACAAGCAATCTTTACTTCATTCGGTTTTATCTCTTTTTTTCTTTTTTACAGGTATGCTTCTTGATGTTATTGCCTCATGAAATAACAGAGTATGTAAGTATTTCTAAAAATGTAATCTTTTGGGGTGGTAACGATTCAAATTATAGTTTCATTTTTTTTCTTCAAAATAGTTGACTTCATTGGCTAAATAGAGTCCAGTCCACTAAATTCGAAACCGTAAAAGGGCTACTTCAGAACCATCTTAACTATAAATTGAATTTGTATATAAGTATGAAATCGTTTTCTTATAAAATTACAGTTATTCTATAAACTCGCTCATAAACGTTTACAAACTTAGATCTCTCTTGATCCAATTTTTATCTATATCCTACAAGACTGTCCACTTATGACTTCCTTAGGCTACACTAATGATTATTGTTACTTTTCCGAACACCACTATCAAATATTAACGTTTTAACTTAGTTTACATTTCAAATATTATCATTGTACAACCTGATTCAGATCCACCTTTACAAGTGTAATAATCTATTTATGTATTTTTTCAAATGTCTAAAACATCACTTGTTTGACGTTTATTATTATTTTCCAAACATTTAAATTATTGATTACAATCAAATTAAATTTTATGAAATAGTTAATTTATATGTAACAAATAAGAAGGTTTTATGTAAAGTTTTAAAAATTTTGCATTTAGTAAAATTTAGCAAGTTTTAGGGAAAATGAAATATGATTATCTAATCATGGTATTTAATCTCTTAACGATATTTAACCAAACCAAATTCAAGAATATGCACACTATAATAAAGTTTGGCTTTTACAATCGAACTAAAAGGAAAACATTGATCACATAAAAATGCAATCAAAATAATCCAAACTCTTTTGAATACTAATTTTTTTTTTTTATAATTTAGATTTACTTTTATTTTTGTAGCATTATTCCATAAACTATAATTTGTAAAACTCATGCTACAAAAAATGGCATATTTGAAAACTTTCTTCTCTATAATTATTAGAATTGTTAAGGAATTCATTTCTCTTCCCTCCCATTTTTTTTCCTTTTCACGGCTAACCATGGAGTGAAAAAAATAAACAGATGACCCTGGAAAAATAATTTTATAATATGGTGGATTTTATATATGTATGGATAAAGCCTGTACAGGGAGGCTGCATTGCTAGGTTTATGGGACCAAAACGGATAAAACGGACATAAAAATCTCGTGCAAAAATTTCTTGAAGGCCTTTTATTTATCACCATTAAAAAGATTCATCCATAATTATCATTCAATTGAGTCATAATACATTCCGAAATTAAGTAAAGATTTTTCAGAGGAGTGAAGTTATTGTCCAATTTATGACTGTCATAGTATGTATGATTCCTATTCCATTCAGCACTTTAGCTGTAAATTCGACTTTAATCTTCTTCGTTTCCTTCAATTCCTCAAGACATTTTTTCCGAAGCTTTAGCCAATGCTTTTCTCTTTTGTACTTAGAGATGGTGCTTTTTCTGTCTCATTCATAGTCTTGCTTATTGTTGAGCCCTAGAAATAGGTTAAGGATTCAAAACGGTAATTGTTTGCAATATCGTTTTAGTGATGTTAATGTTTTCATTATAGAAATTAAAAAGGTCTTTCTTTATTATTTAAAAAAGGCTTAATGCGAACAATCCTAAAAAAATAATACTAAATGTAGGCCACATTTTAGAAAATATCCTATCAAAAAGAAAACAAGCCGACTTTTTGAAAAACATAGCTTTTGTTTTAGATCTTGATAAGTCTAAGGAAATAATTAAAATGTATAACTCTATCATTAAAACTTTATACTATAATTAAAATTATGTACTTTGATTATATATGCTATATTTTTCTATCTATAACAATTTCGTGTATCTACTTCGCCCCTTTAGGAGCCGAACAGTTTATAAAAAAAACCCACTTATTTACCCATTATTTNTTACATATCTCTCAGCACTACCAAAATCAAACGTGCTCTCTCTCTCTCTCTCTCTCTCTCTCTCTCTCATTTCCCTCTATTTCATACCCTCTGTTAGTTATAATATTCCTTTATATTTTAGGTAGAAGCTCGTTGCAGTTAAATAATTCATGCTTTCATATATTTTTCTATCTATAACAATTTCGTGTATCTACTTCGCCCCTTTAGGAGCCGAACAGTTTATAAAAAAAACCCACTTATTTACCCATTATTTATTTATTTTTGACGTCTTATCATGCTAGCGCTGAAGTAAGTTAGACTTCCAGAATCAAGCCTACAGTTTCAGCTATTTGCTCCAAATCGACTTTGAGATTTTCTAGATCACAAATATAGAGTCCGGCTAATCTCGAACACATCCCTCTGGGAGAATCGGACAAAAAATGACATCCGAAGTCTGTTTAATGGAAGCCGACTTGAGGATTAATAGCCCTTTGGTTGGGATCCCCTAGTGCACGGCAAGTCACCTTTACAACATTCCTGCAAAAAATCTGGTAACAAATGGTTAACCTCGTAACATATCTACTGTCTCCTGGGAAATTACTGCAGGTCAGAGGATGGGGAAGATTTATAGCCCTGCGAATACGTCTCATAAGGCCTGAATACAATTATTTCTTTATAAGGCTAAATAATAAAAATGATGTAATTATATATGTATATATTTGTATAAAATATAGACCGTGATTAGAAGTTTTGTGACAAGTTGAAAATAGAGGAGAAAATTAAATGATACTTTCAACTAAGAATACTTCAAGTAAAGGTATTTATTCATAGTAATTATTCGCATTAACAATTCATTATACCTCACTATGACCTATTGCTATCAAATTCTTCTTCTTGAAAATATCTTCCCGCTTCTAAAAATATCTCCCTGGCGTTAATGACCAAAGGTTGACACGCCAAAAAAAAAGAAATAGAATAAAAAATAAAAAAAAAAAGTATTTGGAAGAGTTTGGTGCGTTTGATGAATTTCGTTGTTAGCTGAATAACATGTCATATTTAATAATTGTAATTTTAGTGGTAAACCTGTTTTCGTCAAGATTAGTAAGATATACAATACGAATTTATCTTTCAGAAATAATTTTTATAATTTTATAAATAACTATATACATTTTTGAAATAAACATTCTAATCCTTATGTTCTTAATGAATGATATTAAATTATGCCTGTCTTTCTTATCAATTAGTTGTATTGACTATTTTAAAATAAATTTTAGAATTTTTTCCTATATGGGAAAGTTATTATTCATAATTTAGTATCTTTAACTTTACTTGATCTATAGAAATTTGTATTTTTCGGGGTAATGAAATGACTAAAGATATTATTTTATATATATTATTATATTATATAATTTTTTTTGTGGGGGGGGTGTTCGGTCAAGGTGATCCAAAAAATACAACTTAAAATGTATTTTTTTAAATTATCTGCCAACGTTTCAGCTTACATTGTAACCCATCTTCAAGGCTATCATGAAGACTAGATGTCCTCGTCAAGAAACGTCGTGACAGTCATAAACATGTGAACCAGGGACAGTACGTCCCCTCTCGTCTTCATATGAAGATGGCTTACAATGTAAGCCGAAACGTTGGCACATAATTTAAAAATACTCATTTTTAAAATTTGTATTTTATTAGATCTACTTTGACCGGACCCCCTCCCAAAAAAAAAATCATTTAATAATAATATCTACGGTCAAAAAAAATCTCCATGTAAAGATGTTATATTTTGTTGAACATTCGCAAAGTTATTCTTATAACAATTTTAATTTAGATTAATGTGAATTACAATTTCCTTAACACTCTGATAATCACTTTATATAAGGCCCGTGAAATCTTACTCTCCTTCATCCCACCAGAGTCGCAAGCACCTAGGATATATGTCTCCCGTTCGACCGTAAAGCCCGGCCGGAAGCTCTAGCTCTCCCTGGGGCCTGGTGACACCCCGCAAAGGTGTCTGAGCCAGCTTTCCCTCGGGGAAACCCTCCCCATTCATACCTTCCTTTATCGCAGACCTTAGATTTTCCTAAAAAAACAAAAATAAAAGTTTTTGCGGCTCAGCCACAGTAAAAGATGTGGAAAATCCTTTAAGGTTCTCACAATCCCTTGAAGGAAAAATGATTATTGAAGAAACAGTTTATATATTCCCTATATATACAAAATCAATCCATCGTAGTCTTTGAATAAATCGCCAACTCAAATTTTAGTCTTTCTATTTGGTGATCAAGTTATCACATTAACGAGTATTTCAGAAAGTATTTACGATTTTTCCCTGATCTTAATAAATTCTATAAACACACATACATATATAACGCTATAAGGCCCAAACGTTTAAATGAAAGTTGTTTAACTCTGTATAATACCTAATTTTTGTAAACGATTGGTTGAATTTTTTAATGCTAAAATCATTCTCGGGCTACAGCCACTCTAAAGAAAATCTAGTAGAAAATCCCAATTTTTATTACAGTTACGAAAATAATTATAGTATGTGTAAAATATAATTTTCGATCTTTTGTATTCTATAAAATAAAAATAAAATAGCATTAAGAAAATTATATTTTGCGATATAAATACATGGTGAGAGGGCCCTCTTATTGGTTATTGTTGATGTTACATTCTATTATCAATAGACACCTAAAATCTGTTATTTTAAACTGATATCTGGTGAATGGATAATTTAGGAGAAGACCGAAATAAAGAATCGTGATATCTTCGCTGTTTTTTGCGTTATAACAAAATTTTTCAATTTTAATATGTGTAAAATGTAATTTTCTAAAATTTATATTCTTTAACGATTGTATGAGTAATTTAACGACTTTTCCATCCAGGACAAACTAGGGCCATATATGCGGTCTTTCATTTTTTTTTTCTTGTCCTGAATATATTTTACAAAAGAATAGTATACATTTACAGTAAATATGTTTATGCATACTATTTTGTAAATGTTTATTTATAATAACGCACTACAATACTGTAATCATAAATAATTAACTTCATAAATTGCAATACAAGGAAATATAGTAATAAAGAAAAACCTGTAATTATACCTTCCCTTCTAGTCAATGCTCCTCAGACCAAACTAGTCCTTTGCTCTTATTTCTGCTTTGCTCCTGTCTTGATGAACTATGAGGACGGATATTGCCACACACATCTCTCGTTACACGAGAACCTGGATGTGGTGTGTGAATCGCAGCTCGCCGAAATCTTCGGAAGCCCCACACACAAAGGGTCGAAAGCCATCAGTGAATTGGAACCAACACAAGGGTTAGACAGAGCAACGGGCAGAGCCCTTGTACTGACCCTATTCACCTATGGGGAGAGAACCAAATTACCAATTAGTAAGCATATCTAAATGCAAATTTACATATCTCTCAGCACTACCAAAATCAAACGTGCTCTCTCTCTCTCTCTCTCTCTCTCTCTCTCTCTCTCATTTCCCTCTATTTCATACCCTCTGTTAGTTATAATATTCCTTTATATTTTAGGTAGAAGCTCGTTGCAGTTAAATAATTCATGCTTTCATACAGTCTGTTTCTTCAAATTTGTATTGTGCATCCGACTATTCGAATCAATAGGCGAGTTACCCTTAACAAGTAATTTATTCATTCGGAACAAGCCTATACATATATTATCCAAATAAAATTGTGTGAAATATTAATTTTCCATTCATATCTATCTCAAATATATTTACCGAAAAATATATATCTATAGTTCGATCAATAAGAAGATAATGTAGAAAATATGCTAGACAGATGATTTATAAAATAAGTAGATTTATCAATAAAATATTATACAAATAAGTTGACTTTAATAATGGAGGTAAAGGACCAATTTTATCATGCAAGCCAGAGGGAAAAGGGGGTAGCTAACAGTATACGAAAAGGCTGCCCGAGAGATTTATTTTATTGCTTACCAAAGCAGGAAGACGATGAGAATACGTGATATAAAAGTCTTTATTATAATTATAATAAGTTTACTTTATTACATGCTCCTCTTTAAAATTTTTTTGGATATTTTCAGATTTTTTTCCCAAAGAAACTAAATAATTACAATTTTAATTTTTAGTTTTGTTTCTATTTTAATAATCTTTTATAAATATTATTCTATTCTAGAGGAAAAGAATAATATTTTTAATGTAATACTCCTTATTTTTTTAAAATAGTAATCATTTATTTTCTTTACTTTTAAAAAAGGAGAAATTTACAAATTTTGTATTTCTGTTTATGAAAACCTAACTATTCATAGTGATACATAATAGAGCTTTTTTAATGTAGTAAAAATGTATGGGGAATACTATAATTTGTTAGCGGGGAATGCTATAAAAATGTTTTTTTGTAAATTTTTTGAAGGTTTCAAAGTTCAATTTTACCCCATAACGAATAAATTTCATTTTTATAGGAGCTTAATCACATCTCGTGGAAGAGCGCTACCTAAATATTAAATGAAATCAATATTAGGACTGTAATTTTTCGTTATATATATATGAACAATTTCGTGAAATAACGTTACTTACGAATAAAACAAAAAGTTGAGACATTTACATAGACTCCCACAGCCTCTGACAAAATATCTTGAATAGCTGAGCGAGATAATCTCTCTTGAAGCGACGAAAACCATAAATGGCAATAGGCCATCTCTAGATGGCACAAACCGCATCAGTGTGGTGTAACGACTTAGCTGGAGAGGTTTTTAACTTTTAACCCTCACATTAATTAAGTAGAAGTAAAACAAAAATTAATTAGGCACATCCCTTATAATGCATTCCATAAAAATCAGTTTATCTGTTTCTCAAAAATTTCTTGTACAGCGTTTAGAGCATAGATTTTTTCTTCTTTCAAATTCTATTTATATTTAATTTCAAAATATCAATTCTTGACATTGGGTTAAAGTTTTTATTTTTCACATAATTATAAGAAATGTAAGACAAGTTTTGGCTAGCTGCTGCTTTCCAACAAATGTCCAACAAACACGTTAAAGCTGATAAATATAATGTATGACGAATTGCAACTCTATAATGATTTAAGCAACCAATAAGTGGAACTCCATTTCCATAGTCTTAAAATAAAACAATTCTGAAGGGCATTTATAAGAGAGACTGGACAATGGGTATTTTCTCGAGAATAGATAGTGTAACATAAAATTCATTAATCCACTAGACGTTGGAGGTTATCCCCACTCTTATTGATCCGACTTTGCTCAATTACAATCTTAGTATTTAGTTTTGTATTTAACTTATAAGCTTTCCTATTTTCATTGAGAATCATCATTGAAATAATACAACTACATAGTATTGCTTTTTATGAGTAATAATCGTTCGCAGAGTAGGCTATAAGTTAAATAGAAGGGCATTTTAAGGCTAACAAAAAACCGTAATGAAAATGCTTTTAACATATAAAAAAATTATGTCTAGTTTTTCAAACAAAACTTTTTTAGTTTTTGAGAAAATTACATTTAATTTAATAACAAATCATTATTTGTATCATGGAAATGTGAACTTCCACAGGGCAGGACGTCCTCTCTCATCTTCATGATAGGCAGCCCTGAAGATGGCTTACAATGTAAGCCGAAACATTGGCAGATAATCTTTAAAAAAAAATGCAATATTTTTAAATTTGTATTTTTGGATCTACCTTGATCGAACCCCAACTAAAACCATCTAATAATTAAATGATAAGTATGTATTTCTGTTTAAATCGAGTGATACTCAATTATTTTAAATATCAGTTTACCATTTTTTTTTATTTGATTGTTTATTTATGTATTAATTTATTTTATTTTCCTTTTCCAATCACTATGTCATAGTAGGAATATCCATTTATATTATTATCAAAAAAATCTCTCTTTAAGCCTCTCAACAACCGTCCACACTGATTGTATATAAATGAGATAGTTATTACATTATATAGTTTAATTATACTGTGAAACATTTCTTATAGATTTCTTTTCTTTTCTCCTAGAATTCACTTTTAAATATATTACTATTAATTAATTATAATTTGCAAAAATAATAAATGCGATTTATTTAATAAACTACGCTGTACTAATATTAGCATTATAGTAAATCGTTTAAATGATTATAAAGTTACCATTTGTTTTAAATGATATATGTTTAAACACGTTTTTGGGCATGAAAATTGCTACTTGCTGAAACGTATCACTAGAAATGAATTATATGCAGTTGATTAAGTAGTTTCTATATCCAAATCTATGCCTTAAAATTAATTATTATTTGTCTCGAGAGTGATGAATTTAAATTAAAAAAAAAAAATATTGAATAAGTAAGAAAAATCGAACCCATTATTTTACTCTTCTTTCTTACAATTATAATAATCTTATAAGTACTCCTCTAAATCTGAGCATTATTCAACATAACTTTGTTAGTGCTAACCACTGAAGAATGTGATATAGTAAGGTGCAGTGTTTCTATAAAGCGGTTATTCAGGTCAAACATTTCCATCGTGCAGCGGATGTTGCCTTGACAACAGCAAACCTATGGTTCTTCTAATTTGGCGTACAGTGTTTGAGCCTCGCTTGCATTACGCTATATTACTAAGTGATAAGTACTATACTGTTTAGTTAGTGGCATATTTACTTTAGCTCGTCAAGGGTTACAACATTGTACTACAATTCAGCAAATGTGTAATCGATGTTTTTGGTGTATCGGTAGCATGCTGCCTCCAACTTTGGATTTTTGTTTTATCCTTCTTCAGGGAACATTGGTCTTTTTTCTAAGAAACTCGCAGTTTTTTTTTTCTTTTTATATTTACTAATTATTGAGAGTTTCTCCTTTAAATATACATTTTTCTGTAAATTAACTAACTTCTGGTATAATTATATTTTTAATTATTCTATTTTTTATCGGTAGTAGACTAATCCTAAAAGAATTTTTGTATTAATAAAAGTATTACTTAATGACTAATGGATAATTCACCAATTTATATAACATAAAAGGTTTTTTCGGTACAACTGAATAACGTAAATCTGTGAAATTATAGTATGAATTATAAAGCCATAATTCAAAATAAAAATACCAAATATACTCATATATTTTTATTTTAATGAGCCACATGTCATGTAAATGTAATCCAGTACTAATATTACAGTACGGTTGATGTTATCACATATTTGTATTTTTAACAATACATTTTTAAAAAAAATCTTTATTTATTACATTCCGTTACTGCACAATAAATTATAGAAACGGTTGTATTTCAAGAGAAGAAGTTCATGTCATGATGGTGGGATTCGTATCCACGTTATAAGATCAGAAAACGCGGGTTCCAGTCCCGCTGTAGCATAGTTTATTTTTTCAAAATTTATAAACAAATAACTTAAATTTTTCCATTTTTTTAAATGGGCAGTAGAGAGGGCAGACATGCTAGACACAACAAGCCCGAACGGTGGAACCACTAAAGCCCGTTCTACGATTGTCAAGAATACAAGAACAATGGAACTGATACATTGACCTTTGAACTCACTTAAGACCCCCCTAACTCTTGATTATCTTCTTATGGGAATTAGATCAGTCTGATTTCCACAATTATAAAAATCCTATTCTATCCTATGTGTTTTCCGTGCTCTATTCATGGGAGGAGGGGGAAAAAATAGTCTGTCATACAGAAACTGAGTAAACTAAGTGGATTCCTCAACCTTATTGTTTATTTATTATTGTATTTAAACATTTTATGTCATGTAATCTGTGGTGAAATTCATTACATTAAATTAAATGTTACGCCCGTTGCAGCGAAAAGGCTTTTGTTCTCTCACTTTTAATAACATTACTCCGATTTCGCTCAAAAACGAACTTACATTTTGCATTTATCTGCTACATGTCGAATTTCATTATTTCTGTATAATGAAAATTGTCGCCAGAATATCTTTGATATACAGACACACACTCTCACCGGTGTCCAGCTGGTAGGATCAGAGAAAATATCGGAAATATTTTCAAAAGATCTGTCATGAGAACAACCTTAATTGCTACATTTTTTTCGTAATTTCCTAAAAATGATTTCGAAGGGACTGCTATGCTATGGAGGAGGGACTGCTTTGGAGTGCTATGGGACTGCTATAGACTGCTATGGTCTACTATCCTCCATAGCAGTCCCTCCATAGCAGTCCATAGCACTCCATAGCAGTCCCATAGCAGTCCTCCATAGCAGTGCTATTTGTAATTTATTTTTTACTCATATTTTAGTATTCTTAGAGGTTTTATTTTTTAGATCCTATGTTCCTTTCCTGAAGACTATAAGTTTTCACCGTTAAATTCATAGAAATAAATCAATGTTGTTGGAGCTAAGGGTTGGATCCCTACTTAAGCCTTCTGGAAGTAAGTTACTCGGAAGAGTATTAATTAAAAACAGGTTAGATTTCAGAGAATAGTTGAAGTAATGAAAAAAACTAAAAAGGAACCTTCTTGAAATGGCGCCCTTTTTGCGTATGAGTTGTCAAATCACAGTAAGTCTGCCACAAATCTCTGCTCACCCCCCAGAAGGAATAGGTTTACCAATAATGCTAACTTAGTTATTTACTTTGGGTTGGAGTGGAAGTTCTCCTTTTCGGCCGCCGCTAACGACGGGGGTGGGGGATTAGTTACGGGGGAAAGTTGTGCTTTTCCACGTGGAAGGTGACAGGGAAGAAGAGGGAGCTGCGGTCTGCCGGCAGCTAATGGCGACCCGAACACCCCTCTCTCGCCTGAAATTTAACTATGGGTTACTCCGTGGTTCCCACCTCAAGCCCCTCCACGTCGCCCTATACTGCTTAACATTCTCCCCTCTAGGTCACCTCAGCGCACCTCACCTAGCAAGCAATATTTTAAGGAATAGGGGGGAAAAATGTCCTCCCTAAAACTCACAATAAATTTTTCATTAAAAAGAATTAAAAATATCATTTCACGAAACATGACTATTTTATTTACCATTTCATCTTCCGGGTTGGACCGAGTCAAATTGTTCTTATTTGCCGAGCTTTCGCACATCATGTGATGGCTTCTTCAGGGCTGAAAGGAGAATGACTATTTTATTTTAAATCAACTTTACTTTATTTTTTTTTAAGGAGACCTTATGCAATCTCCCCAAGACGTTTTCGGTTTTAACGGTAAATATAATTGCTATTTAAAAAAATTTACTACTGTTTTCCCCCAAAAAATGAATTGTATGCCAGCGAAGAGGTATTGTGCAAGATACAAATCTAGTAAAGCATAATAGAGTTTATTTAAAATAAAACATGATGTTCTTCGTTTGAACCTATTACTCGTTTTAGGTGGTATTTAAATATAAATATTATATGTTAATGCAATTATCCATTCAAACAACGCTATCTATGCTTATCAGAATTTGCAGTGAGTTTCTTAGTGATTCCGCTCGATAGCGCCATTTTAATCTTTTTCTTTTTGCTAATTACTCCTACTGAATAGACGTGTGCTCTTGCTCCTAATGTAAAGGTGACCAATTGGTATTTTATTTTAAATTCATTATTTTCTCTGGTAATGTAAACTATCGAAATTATCCAGACATCAGTTGTGAAATATCTACTCACGAAATTAATGGTTTATGTCGGCTCGAGAAATTACAAGGTTTGCAATTTTCCACATAGCGGTGGAGCGGAAATCTCGACCCAGGCGTGACCTGTCTTTATTTCGTTTTCACCCTTCATAATACTCGTATTTAATGTATATAATGATTTATAGACTAGTAAAAATACATAGGATTTTACAACAAGGGAATATTTTACAAGCAAAAAATTGTTGCCAAATAAAATTTAAAAAATTATATTTTTCGAGTTTATTGAATTAAGATTAAGATTTTTCATCAAATTTTTTATTCTTACTGATTCAAATATAAATAATCTACTGATTTAAATATAATTTCGTAAGACTCATAATTGTTCGAACTTGACAACGGTTTCTTCTTGAGCAATTACTTACTGATGTTAATAAAACCCGACTTATCCTGGGCTTTAATCAACTTCTGAAGTGACCCTTTGCAATGGATGACATTGTCATGCACCATCGGACCATTTCAACAGTCTTGAAGTAACGGCGGCAAATAATGAAAAATGCATTTTTTAAAAATAGCATTTGTTTTTTGCTTTTTCGGACCACCTTGCCCGAACCCACACAAATCCTCTACTTATAATCTCCGCGGTCCAACATTTTCCATTAGTGACTAATAACCTGTCTTACATCCTTCATTTATGTTAATGTCATTGTGGGAGTAAAATAAATTTGATTGAATATTTTGTATCAAGTATGTTATGGAACAATTATAAATGGTTTTAAAAATTATAAATATCATGGGGTTGGGGGAGGGGCTTCTTTGGTATGGTGATTGAGGTACTGAACTCCGGTCTCAGATTCAACAACAGTTGTTGTTTTTTTCTATCTGTGCTTCTGTTTATTATGATCCAAAGGATTTATGGTGTGCTCCTCGTGAGCACCCAGCCCGAATTGGGAACCGTTCTTCATTGAATGGAAAAAATCAGACAACCAGAATGCTAAACTGATCCCGCGACTTCTACAGTGTGCTGTGGCTCGAGAATTCATCCTTAACGTGTATTTCCCTCTCGGTCTATATAGATCAGTACAAGAGTTTATTTATCGATAAAAGGCTGGGCTGGATTTGAACCCTCAGCGCTTGGATTGCTAGACCCGAAAGGATCCCATAAGCTACCCCTGTAGCCCCCTAAATGTGACTCTTTATCATAACTGACTGGGTGACCTTAAACAACCTAATTTTCTCTAAATAGGCTGAAATCTCTCCCGCGCAGAGCACATATCAAAGGGCCTCGTCGGAGTGAATGCCCCGACACAGGCTCTGATGCAAGGGACCCCTTTCCCTGGCAATGGATTGCACCACTCCGCCTCGGACTTATACAACAGCTCGGGCCGGCCACTGGTCTCGTGGCATTGTCCTCTTCCAGCTAGCTTTCTCGTTGCGGCTTTGTAGCAACGCTGTATCCCTGCTCGGTTTTCTCCTGGTCCCCCTAGATTATTAGCTGTCCTCATGTGCTGTCCCACTGATATCACTGAAATATCTCTAACGTCCTCGAGAGTTTATTCCAGCGTATACAAGCTTTTCGAATTTACTATGTTTTCTAGTATTATATGACAATTCTTCAACCAAATTATTTCATTAAGTATACCATTAGACATTGGGTAAAATCAGAAAAAGTTTCATCTATCAGAAAACGGTCATCAAATATAGTTGGTAGCGGAGTTTGTTAATGTGGCAATAGTTTAGATGCTTGACTTAAACATATGTTGTAGAAATTGTAGTAGTTATTAATTCTTTGTTGATACGTCCTTATCTAAGAACATTTAATACAATAGTCATATTTATCGTTGAAATACTGCACTTGTTAACGCTATTGTGTTGAACTAGCAAAATGTGTTACTCTTTCCATAAGGTCTAAAGACGAAATTGGCAACAAGTAAAATAATTCATATGGATGACATTTAAAATAACAAAGGTTCAAAATATCAAATTACCAACAGTCTGATTAACAGTAATTTATTAATCATTAAGAAAATAAATGCCTGGGCTTATACAGTGAAAAAATAAATATTGCTTTGTAATAGTTATAAAAGTAATAATAAACTATTCTCTCTCAAAGCATTAAGTGCGCTACGTATCACACGTATGGAAAGAAAATTAACTGTTACACTTGGTTTCACCACATGTGATGTTGAATTTGCGTGATGAGAGATGCATGGCTGGGCGCTGTATTTTCCTTCTGATGAACTCCCACTCCAGGGGTTAGAACTCCTGACCCTCAGGTTTGAAGTTCAGTGCTCACGTAGATCAGTTAGTAAGCCTTCCTTTATGTGATTCTGTCGGTAATGCTCAAAAGAAATTCTGCTTTACTCCTGGGACCACCCAGCCCTAATTGGGTGACAATCCTTAGTGAGTGGGGAAATATCATGCGGGTAGAACCGTGTGATGAGCATACAGCTCCTCCAGTGGATTGTGGATCAAGAGTAAATATATCCGCAAAATGTGTTAAACCCTCTGACTTGGACTAATTTATTTTTATTATAGAAACACATAATATACAATTTAAATTTTTAATTATAAATTTTTGAGCAGATAATCTATAGTTTAATTTAATTTGTCCTTTGAAAAACCACTACTTGGGAACAAATGGAGAGTTTTTTTTACTTTTGATATTATTATTACAAAGTTTTTGTTGGGCTTTGTTCAAGATAGATCCAAAAAAATACAAATTTAAACAATTTGTATTTTTTAAATTGTCTGCCAACGTTTCTGCTTACATTGCAAGCCATCTTAAGGGCGAGAGAGGACGTCGTACCACTAAGATCCCATTTTCATGACTGAGTTTATGAATTAGATCATTCTCATGAATGTGAGATCCTGGTGACACGACATTTTCTCTCGCCTTCATGATAGCTCTGAATGTGATGGCGTACAATGTAAGCTGAAACGTTGGCAGATAATTTTAAAAAAATACAAACTTTTTAAATTTGTATTTTTTGGATCAACCTTGGCCTAACCCCAACTAAAACCATCTAATAATACTTGGGAACTTTTATTATTAAAATTAATATTGTAACATACTTTTCTTCCGGGAATTTAAAAAGTTAAATATGTATTTACCGTTTCTTCTTCCGGGTTGGACCGTGTAAAATTGATCTTATTTGCCGAGCTTTCGCACATCATGTGAAGAAACGGTAAATACTTCTGACGACCGTTGAAGCCTACGTGAACAAGTTAAATATGACCAATAATTGAATATTAGTTCAAAAATACTTGTTTTTTCTTTTTATACTTTCTTCTGAAGTAATATTTTTATTGCCATTTAAAAAAAAATTAAATCGTAAAATTTAATTGTTAGGCTAATTTAAATATGAAATATTACCTTTGGCTCATCAATAACTTACAAAATATCAATTATTTGGTTCTGCATGTCTTCTCTTGAGTTACCATCTTCCTAATTAGATTATGGTGACAAACCATACAAAACATGTCGAATTAAATTGTGATAAAACAATAGATGCGTAGCCCTTGGAGTTTTTACAATAATGCTCAATTGTTGTTCTTCTATCTGTGCTTCTGTTTTTTATGACCAAAAGGATTCCTGATGTTTTCCTAGAAAACACCTAACCCTAATTTGTAACCATTCTTCTCTGAAGAATTAACTGTATGCCTTGGGACTGGATAGAATTAATACAACATCGAACATGTACTTCGCCTCTGGGCCTATATGGCCTGTGGCGGGAGTAGTTTTTCTTACCTTTTTTTTCCAACCCTCGATTGGTGTGCATGGCCATTTGTGCCATGCAAGCGGCTAGCTTTACTATGAAGCTGCCTCAACTTCATGAACTGTCAAATCAGAAATTTTGTCGTCCAAAAGGATGCCTTACCAGTGTCCTTTGCAGGTAGATCCCTGATTCTTCCGAACGGTAGAACTTCGTCTAGGGTACTAAGAGCAGGTTATTACAAAACATAGGTGTAAAAGGATTTCTCAAGTATAAGTATAAAACAGGATTTAGTATAAAGCTTTTGCCGTTTTCTTTATCAACAAAATAAAAGCAGGTACGCAAGTCCATCCGTCAAGCTGAAGCCTTTTAAAATGAAGGAAGTACCTTTGTACGTACAAAGTGAAAATATAGTATTCTTATTCCCCCTGGCGTGCTCCAGCACATAACTCCGTCAAGAATCACTTAGCGCTAAGAGTAAGGCGAGGTGTAGCTGGCACGTATTTCACGGCGCTCTGTGTAGACTTGCCCGCACGACCTCCGTGCCCTTTCCCAACTCGACTGCATACCTCTCCCACTCCGGGGTCTGAATACTGAAACACTCATCTACATCCGCATGCTAACGGTCCCTTCACATTATCATATTGTGAGCGCAATACCTATCAACCTCCAGTGTTATTTATGTGCTGTGTACTACTCAAATTGAATTACTGATTTATTTATATTCTAACTGTTGCTAAGTACCTGCAGTAAAATACCAATGAAAGGAAGAATATTTACTGCAGTCTGAATAAATTTTAATATAAGTAACCAAAATTACATTGGAATGCTAGATTTTTTCTTCTTTAAATCAATTCCTGTTTTTTTAAACTCCTATATCTTCCTGTAAGTGTGGGTATGCGTGTGTTGTGTATTGTATCAGAAAGAAATAGGAGAGAGAGAACGTGCTAGAAGAGGAGTAGAGAAAAGAGTTAAATTGAGAAATTTATCATTGGTCCGAGGTGTCTGTGTTAATCAGATTTTAAAACTGAAAATAAATGCTCCAGAATTAATCTTTCATCCCTAAGGTATACTGCTTATTTACAATGGATAAAGCAAGAAACTTAGAGACGTAGAAAAACTGGATTGCTCAATACGTTTTTATTGACATTTCTACAAGCGAGTAAAATTGTGTGGGTATAGAGGTAAATTCACATAGGTTATATAGTAATATAAAAAAATGAAATAGTAATTCATTGTTACTTCTAGTAATTAAAACACATTTCAAGTATTTCGTTTTTAATACCTCATAATAAAATAGTATTAAAAACTCCATTTGTTTAAATAAAATTTAATCTATATTCGAAGAACTCGAGTAGCAAGGGCGCTTTCGACTATACTTCTGATGGTCTTATTCTGCTCGCGTTAATTGTACTATTCTATGTTGATGAAGTAGGCTCAAACGTCATGAAACTGAGAGTTAGATTCATATGAATGCTAAAAGTGTTGGTACTAATTCTCTCAAATATCCTTTTAAAAATACATTGTTTTTCATTTTAAATGTAAGGATCGAAAAAAAAAATAGATTGCTCTTTGTAAGACACACTAAATAAAAAGTTTCACAGATTTTTTTTTTTAAGTTTTCATTAGTATAGTTTTTGATATTTTATTACTTATTACCTACAACTAGGAAAGTCAATTCGACAAGAATCAGACTTATTTTCCTAAACGATAGATAATCAATAACACTTATTTTCTTATTATTGTTTTGTTTTATTCTACCATCTTATAAAATGTCAACTGTAATTTTTTCACAGTAGAATTTTGCTTAACTAATTAATATATAAACTCTGTAATTCATTTTACTTGATATTAAGTTAAAGTATCTGAAACTTTATTAAAGTAAAATGGAAAATTATAGAATATAAAAACTAATTATAGTTCTCTCAACTATCTAAATAGAGTTAGTCATGTAATTGATGTAATTAATCATGATAGCTCTGAATGTGATGGCGTACAATGTAAGCCAAAACGTTGGCAGATAACTTTTTGATAAAATATATTGTCTAACATTTATTTGAAAAACCCTTTACAAAATAGATATTTACGAATATTGTTAATACTTGAATATAATATATTCCCCATAAAGAGGAATAAGAATATAGGTATGTATGGGGGACTCGCCTATTACATTCTTATTCCCTTTTCCAGCCTAAAAGATCAAATATCATATTTACTTATTCCTTTGTCCTTATTTTCACAAATTTCTTTATTTTTCGCAGAAAGATGAATTACACTATTTTCCAAATGCTTCCTAAAATAACTATTAATTTTCAATCACGATTTCAGTTGTCATTGTAAAATAAATAAATAAATGAACAATTTTTAGTGCAAGGGAAGAGAATAAAAAATCTACCTGTCCCAGCCAGGACTCGAACCTTGATCTCTTGCTATCCCGGCCGGTGCATTTACCAATTATGCTACCGGGACCACTCTGATAAGTTATTAAATTCCCTGCACTAGTGTCGAGAGTCTAACCTCCGAGGCCGACGAATATATCGTCTTATGCTCGGAAGAGCTGGACATTGTCAAGCTGTTTAAATGCCTCTCGTTATATACTTTTAAATTTTAATTTTATAAATATTATTTTTTGTGGTATTTAATCCCACGTAAATTTTAATAATTTTTATTGCAAGTGAACATAATAAAAATCTAACTGTCCCAGCCAGGACTCGAACCTGGATCTCTTGCTATCCGGGTCGGTAAATGCACCGAGGTCCAGGTTCGAGTCCTTGCTGGGACAGATAGATTTTTATTCTGTTCCCTTGCACTAAAAATTCTTAAAATTTACGTGGGATTAAATACTACAAAAAATAATATTTATAAAAAGAAAAAAAAAAGTGTAATGGTTGGAGGTTTATTGGCTGTCGAGTTTTATGCTGGAAAGGTTAGTCAGAGTTTCGGCCTCGATTATAAAAATAAAATACTCCAAAATTGTTGGGTAATTTTATTATATAATCACACAACCATTTTGTAGTATTTTATTTTTCAGTTTCTGGTCGAAAGCCCGACTAATTTCCCCAGTTTAAAGAATGTTAGGTTTTGTAGTGTAAGAGGGTAGTGCGAAGGGACAACCAAACAAAACGAGAAAAAGGAAAACGGACAAGCTAACACATGTGTACATAAAAAGGGGGTTGTGGGAGAGGCACCTGGCTAGGCAGACTCCGGAGTTCCTCTTCCCGCCGTAAACCACTCTCCGGACGACCATTGCTCCAATTGGACGCCCTGCAAACGGCTTCCCGTCTGAATGGTCTTTAGGCCGTTTTTCAATTCCGGGCAACTGGGATCTACCTCTCCTCTAAATGGGAATACGCGGCTTTTCTGTGCTCTCATCCTTTTTCCCTTGCGCCTTCCCCTCACTGCATCCCCTCATCATCATTATCTGATCCTCTCCGTTCCCATTCACGGCACCCGTATGTACGCTTGTGACAATGTGTATAGCACGTCAATCTTTTTGTATGGAAGGAACAGCCAATTTGGATCTATGGGTATTTCCATACTATTCAAACTGTGGTAAGCAATGCTGTAACTCAAAAGTTTTAGAAACCATTGCAGAACAAAATGCTATTATTGAGCACTGTTATCCTTATGTCTTATACTTTATTTATTTATTTTTCTGTTCAAAAAAATAAAAAAAAATTATATATTAGAAGTTTTGTACTACTCAAATTGAATTACTG
>KZ807902.1:150515-197327 GCA_000696205.2 Oncopeltus fasciatus | reverse complement strand
TTTGCAATGTTATATGTTACTTTCTTAGTTACCTGGATGTTTTTAATTTCTCTTTCTTTAATGTAGGACACACACTGGGGATTTAGGGGCTCATGTTCTCCATTACAATTAACGCAAAAGGGTGCATTATCACAATTCATGTCAGTATGGCCACTTTGTGAGCATTTTCTGCAGTTTGGAGAGTCAATACCACAGGAGCCTGTGATATGACCAAACTTATAACAATTAAAACACCTCAAGGGTGCTGGTATGTAGGGAGTGACATTTAGTTTTAAATATCCTGCTTTAATAAATTGAGGTAAGTGAGGTGTGCAAAAAGTAAGAATAAATCTAGGAGTAGGGCCTCTTGTCTTATTAATTATTTGTTTTACCTCAACAACATTTTGTGAATGTAACTCAGACAATATTTCCGTTGTTGAAACACACAGTAATTCAGTTGAGTATATTAAGCCCTTACTACTATTTAATCTCTGATGTGGTTCGGCTTTTACGGGGATTTCATAAAAAGCTTTTAAGTTAAGTAATTTTGATGACTGAGTGTCATTATGACATTCAATCAGAATACTCCCATCTCTAAGTTTTTTTATATTTATAACTTAGAAAACCATTACGTATGAGGGGGAAAAAATCCATTTTAGTATATTACTTTTTATGCACCCATAACCATGCATTTGAGCACCTTAAGATTCCAAAACATCATAACTTATAACTTGCAGACTTAATATGATTTATTTTTTGAGCTAAGTGAATGGAATTTGGAAACAGTGAGGTATGGGTCCGTCATGACTAGGTTTTCAGTAGAGGTGGTCCTTCTTGAGTCCCCACCTCCGCACAAAGGGTAGTTTCTGACTCCTGGCGTTATGGTTTTTCCAGCTGGACGCGGGTTTTCCCGGGAGGGAGCTGGAGCGTGTGATTGGCTGGAAACGGACCGTGGAGGCTTATGAGATTTCATCACGTGGTTCACCGGTCAAAGCTTGGTCTTCCTGCTCTTTTATCTGTTTCCAGCACTAGGGGTGTATTATCTGGCCTCATTTTCTCCCGAACGTCACGTATGTGCCAAGGATTTTAATATAACTAGATAGACTTTTGAAGTGATATTCAATCAACGGCAGGAAAAAATTACCACTATCTCATAGAGATTGAGGAGGAAGTGCATGCAATTGTCACCATTAAAACTGTTTATTATTTATCAGCTTCAATTTTCTTTCATGTTTACTTAGCATAATAAATTTATTTTTGTGCGTTCATAGCTATTATATTTCATTAGAAAGATTATAATTGATGTTCGTTTTATTTAATTAATATTTTTTACTTTATTTAATTTAGAAATTAAAAACAGTTTGTTTGTCTTACATTAAAAGCAAAAAAAATATACGTGAATTGAAATCAAGAACGTTTGGATAAATAACATTCGAAAGTTGAATTTTATCTCAAATGACTCTAACCCTCTCTTTAGGGTAAATTTTGTAAACTTCATGTAAATGCATAAAATAAAATACAAATTTTGAAATATTTCGTTAAATAAATTATATTTTAGAATATTATTAAAGAATGAGCTAAATGTAAAAATTTTTGTTGTTATTGGCATTACGGAGGAATTTTCGTCAGGGAAAAAAATTTAAAACATTTAATAATTTCTAATTTATAATGAATTTAAAAGTTACGTTTTGTAATTAGAACTGTTCAAATTTCGAAAATTGTTGATATCCAAAACTGATACTAAGCTAAGAAAGAAGCTTATAAGAATAAAGCTATTTCTACAATATTTTAGTTGATCACTTATGTAAATACCCTTCTTTGTTGTTCTGTTAAAAGTACTAAAAATTTGTTTTTTAATAACTGCCGTGCCATTAAAAATGAAATTAGCCTTAAACATAACCTCAATAGATTGTTTAACTCAGTATAAATATATCAATGAGAAAACATATTTAGTAATATTAGCAAAGAGTTTTTTTGAGGTTCGGTCAAGGTTGATCCAAAAGAATACAATTTGAAAAAATAAATATGTTTTTACATTATCTACCGACGTTTCGGCTTACTTTGTATGCCATCTTCAGGGCTATCATCAAGGCGAGACGGGACGTTGTGTCACCTTGATTAAATGTTCATGACTCCATGAGGACGTCTAGCCTTCCTGATACTCCTGATGATGGCTTACAAAGTACGACAAAACGTCGGCAGATAAAAAAAAAAATATCCATTTTTAAAAACTGTATTTTTTTTTTGGATCAACCGTGACCGAACCCAGACAAAAATTCTCTACTAATATTTTCTACGGTCGAAAACTCTCCATTTGATCATAGTTAGTTATGCTTACACAACTTTTAAGTTTATGTTTACATGTTATTTATTTGTAATATTTCATGTTATGGATTTAGTAATAACGATTAAATAAATATCTGTATCTTTTTGAAACACCGAGTGCGTTGGGAAATCATATTCAAAGTTGGCTCAGTGAAAGAGGCCGGAAAGAAGCCAGGATTTGTGAGGTCCTGAGATATTCCATCCTTCAGAATTACCTTCCCTTCCACGATTCCTTCATGCAATGGATCAACAATGCTTCTCAATGGAAAAGTAATATCTCGCTTCAGTAGAAAAACAAAGCTATATATATATTATATTTATATATAGCTTTAATATATATATATAATGTAATAATTTGTCCATTCATGAACTTAATGACACTCATGCATTAGTTACACTAATAATGGAGACTCTGTCCCCAAGATAGCAAGATAGAGATTTTTTTTTATCATCAGTCATAATAAAGAAAAGATNATTAAATTAAGTTCAAATATAAATTTCATTTTCGTCAGTAGTAATGAAATAAGAAGGGAAAAAGGGGATATTTATTGCGTAATGTATATATATTTATATACAAGGAAAACAATAATAAGCAACAAGATTGATATATATATATATAACAATAAGCTTGGAAGATTGATTCTCTTAATTATTTCCAGTCGGACTAGAGCCAGCTTTCTTGTTATGTTTATTGTCTGAATAGATTTATTTTTTTTTTTTCTTCAATGTAAAAGAATAAAACCTGTTAGTATAGGCAGTTCTTCAGGTGTGTTATGTTTGGGGAATTTTTGGCTGAGATAAGAGAGAAGTATTGCCGAAATGTGCTATTTGCCTATTTTGCTGAGGAACCACAGCGAAATAAATAGGTGTCAACAGAGATATATGTAGTTAATGAGAGGGAATAGAATAAAAAAATCTATCAGACAGATTTTTTTATTCTACTCCCTCTCATTAATTGTTTAATATTTACGTGGGATAATAAACCACAACCAAATAAATATTTATAAAGAAATATGTAGTTCCTACTTTTATTACTATAAAAGATAAGATGGCTTTAGATGATCGTTCAAGGCTAAGGATAAAACACACGTTTTAATCAAATACTCATTTAGTCTGGCGAGGAACACTTTTCATAACGATGAAATACTATATAAAAAAAAAGTTTCCATATAAAAATAACCATGTCTCTGAATATAAAAGAGTGAAATAGAGAGTTCCCGTTGAATTAATGATACATTTCTATCGCATATTTTTAGTGCGGAGGATTATTCCCGTTGTAAATATCTCCATTCATGTACTGTTTCCTGAAGAAAATTTCAATGGGGAAAAAACACCCAACATAAACAATAGCCTGGCCGGTGGAACCTGGCAATGATTGGTCTGCATCCCCATTCTGATGAGAACAAAGGAACCCTGGGTTTTAATTGAAAAAAAAAAAAAAAAAAAGATACATCTGCAGGTTTTTGTCAAAGAAATCAAATGAAATCTAATTAAACATAAATATTTTTTTCCCAACTCAACGTTTATCGTCATGTGTATATGCCGCTGTATGTAACAACAAGTCCGAAAATTAGTACTTTGATGATATGTCTTCTTCACACCGTTCTCCCACTCTTCGAAATAAAAGGTCACTCATGATATTGATGTTTCAAGTTTAAAGGTGGTATGTATCAAAAGTATTTTCAGTAAAACATCAGAGTACAGTTTGAACTTTACTTCATAATGAAATTCTGTTTTTCTTGCTAATTTTCTAAAGAAAACAGCTCAATCTATATTAATTAAACTTGCTAAACAAACGAAAAATTAGTTTTACCTTAAAGTAAAGTGAACTCTTTTCACATTGAATAAATATATACGCACTCATCTCTATTCATTATCTTAAGACAACATTTTTCACAAACTTATCCAGATAATTATTTCAACGACATGTCTCATATAATTATAATTTTTGAGACTTAATGGAAATTATATTTAGTAAAAATTTCATTCTCAAATCATCTTGGAAAATAAAGGTCACAAAATGATATAGAATACCTTTCTTTTATAGAATACTCACAATTAATAAAAATCAAGTGAAACGAGAAAGTCGGAAGTTAGGGTATAGACCTCTCTTAATTTATTCGATTGAAATCACGAACAGCATGCCAATGCATGCTAATTTATGTATTCGTTAATATATTGTAGATTAAAAAGTCAGGGGTACCTAATTACCCAATTACAGTGTTGTAGTCAGAACTGAAATACAAGATCGACTATATTTGGCACTTTTTACAAGTAATGGCACAGGTAATTTTATTTATGTATTTTTTTTTTGCTGGATTTTTGGGGATTTTGCTGAATATTTTGAGTGATGAGTTACAGGAGGACTTATAAGATACCGGGTACATAAGTTAGGGATAAGTCCCATTGAAGTAGCTAAGAGCCGGAGCAGTTGGAGGTGTTGCCCGAGGCTGTTCTAACTCCAGCCGTCTCCCCTGGAACTTCTCTCATTCACACCGGAACTCGAGGAAATTGACGGGGAGACCAGTTAGGCTGTGAGGGGCGCTTCTGGATACCCGCAGACGTCAGCAATCCCCCTTCCTGCGCTTCTGTCTGTAGGATACCGTGGGGGTGTCTCAGACCGCTATGCATTATAGAGAGGCACTTATTTGAAGCAACTGAGGACTGTTAGTTATACTCGCGAAAATAAAATCCTTATTGGTCTGAATTTCACTTTAAATATTCCTTATCTTTGCAATTTTGTTTAAACTTGTTGCATGCTCTCATGTTTGTGTTAACGCTCTTTTAATTCATAATAAAATATTGCTTAACTTGTTTGCTAGTAGATCTAAATTAAAATATTTGAGACTTTGGTTAGTCAATTATGACTTTTATCAAAATTAAATTTGAAGTACAGTGTTACATTGATTTAACAGTTAATTAGTTAATTTCATCATCAATTATAGATTATATTAACCTTCTTTATTCTAATCAACTAGATAAATCAAAATTAATTACAAATTAATGTAATGTATTTTATTTTTATACAAGAATATNATATATATAGTGTTTATTAATTTTTATATTTTATTTTGTGTTTATTTTTACATAATGATTTTATTGCACTAATTTAATAACTTCCGGTTAGTCTTAACGTACTTCTCATTCTTTCTATTTTCAGTTTATATATATATATATATACATGTCTTCAGTTTTATCTTCCAAAGCATTACTTGTAAATTATAAACCATCAAATCTCTATATAATTATTACAGAAATCGGAGTGTACTAACTCTTGCCACTAATATTTATATTAAGTATAAAAGTTTACAGCCGATTTCTGCTGGAGTTTGCCCCGATAAAACATTGTAATTTTTATTACCCTAAGTGAAATCGCCAATATTGGGCACTTGCCATCTTAATAAAATGTCCGCTCGTAAAGATTTCTCTCTCTTGAATTTTTTTTATGGTCTCAGTATTTTGGCGCCCCTAAAAATAAGGAAATTATAAAATTTATGAGTCAAAGTATATAATCCTATTTTTGTAGGTATTAAAATAAACATTATGAGCTAAATAAACATTCTATCATTATGAGTTTTGATTCTTAGAATAGTAAATGAAAATTAAATTAAGTTCAAATATAAATTTCATTTTCGTCAGTAGTAATGAAATAAGAAGGGAAAAAGGGGATATTTATTGCGTAATGTTACAGATTTTTTTGTTTTGTTTTCTAGGTTATTTATTTAAGTAATAGAGAGTATATAATTTAATTTTTTCTATTAATTTTAATTGGGATAATTAAAGTTACAATATTAGAGCTGTGCATTATTCTAATGAAGGTTATGTAAATGTAATCAAGTTATTGTGCGTTTTTACAACTAACAAAACATTTAGAAATAATATTTTATAAATCATAACACATGACCATTTTACCAATATTTAATATGAGTTTCTTAGCATTGAACATTGTGTTATATTTTTAAACATTTCATTTAAAATGACCTTGGTGGATAATAAGTCAAATTCCACTCAATTTAAGATAACTGGCAGACTAACATTGATAAACAAAATGTTTGTTCTTAAGCTGATAGAGAAGAAGTAATAGAAAATGAGAAAAGTGAATGACTCCTTGGCGACCACTACTCAGGAACGTAACAATGCCGATAAGAAGCTAAGGGAAAAGCCGTAAAAATAAGTACCCCCGATATGTACGTTTTGTGGGGCGGAGTAAGGGGCCGACGTCCCTGAATCCAGGCTCCAGCTGTTTTGCAGGCAAGATGGCTAGCCAGCTGTCTTTATGCCGACCCCAACCTGAGCACTCAAGAGCCTTATAGTGTCCTCAGGCGGGCTTCCCCCGGAGGGAGTACGTAGAGCAGAAGTTCCATCTCTACAGATTCCCCTTGCTCTTTAATTTGGAAGGCCCAAGAGAGAGGGAGGAGGCAGTGGACACAAACTGTAGAACGAAGTGACCCTTCAAGTGTCGTCGTTCTGGGGCCCAATACCATCGGCAGTAAATCAGGATTCCAATCAAGAATCTGTTGTGCCGAGGAAATACCTGCAGTAACACCGACACCCAAAGTGCAGTTGGTGGACGTTCCATAAAGGTCACGGAGTCTGTATATGACGAAGAATAACATCCATACTGCTACTACAAAAGTCTCTACGAGATTTCGAACACCGGGCAATGAAAAACTCCATCATTATTATTAAATTTAGATCAAATATTCTCAATATTTTTTGTTGTTTTAAGCGTTTCTTTTATTTATTTAGAATTCAACATTCATGAATAAGAATCCAACTCTGGCTAAAGTAGGCTTAAAGGAATACCTTACTAAAATTTCATTAACATATTTACTATTAATAATTAGCGGTAGAATGTAGAATACTTAAAGTATAATTTTGTTACTATTATTTTCTGCGTCCCATTTATATAAATGTATCACATAAATGTATTAAGAATTGAATGTGAAATATATTCAGAGTGAGAGTGCCTTACCTGTCCTTACCTGGCGAACTGCTGTGCCTTCTAGCTTACTGCACTGCTCTTTACTAATAGATTGAAGTTCATTCGATTTTCAAAAAGTCAGATTTTATTGAATAAAAAAACATTTAAAGGATATGGGGCATTTAAATTTTTTAATGTTGTATTATTTTTAATTTACCAATTAGCAATTCTTTTGTTTGAAACTGTTCGTTTAATATGGTAATTGATCAAAACTATTGTTAGAACTATCAAATAATAGATTGCTCTATTACAACTCACATCCATAAAGATGACCATTTTCATTTAATAATATCATAAACCTTTAAATAACTGCAATTAAAATCGTGCCTTACAAGTTTTTGCTCTTTCCTCGTCCATCACTACCCCAGGTTATTGGGATTAAATATTACACATTTCCTTGATATTTAGTTGAGAATCTTTCAACTAGGGATCCAACTAATTGGTTTGAGAGTAATCCTTGTCAACTATTCGGTCCTTGGGATTATTCTGTCAGTGTCTAGAGTGGCAGCTCTTAATGAGGGTCAGAACCAAGCCTTCCGGGGTTGTGGTTTTGTGAACAAGCTTGCTGGTGGTTAAATGAAAAGTTTAATCTTGACACAAACGAGTCATGTGTCAGTTTACTCTTTTTTTTACGAACAATTGTAGAAATACCATTTTTGATAACCCTCTTTCGAATCCCCCCAAGGAGAAAGCATTTATCGAAAAATATGTTTGTACTGAGCCATTGATGTTTAAAATGGAGTGGCAAACTGTAGATCGCCCCTTCTTTAATGACCCTTATGTTTGAATGGGAGGTTAACAATAGAAAAAAAAAACCTTACTTGTAAATCATAGAGTGGAGTACAATGCCAAAAAACTAGAACCCAATTATAGGGAAAAATAATATTGTTCGCCAACGAATTTAACAGTTCTCAAACCTTGAGTACCTTGAACTCTTTTTTCCCTTTTTGTTAATTAATTATGCAGAATGTAATTAGCGGCATTAGTTACTATTGAGTTCATATAGATAAGGATTTTAATTAACTACTTATCTCTAAAATTATCTCCAATAAAGATATATTAATTTGCTTTTATTTACTTTACCTAAATAAAATCTATATTGAGAACAAGACGTTTGCATATCTTTTATTCATTAACGCCCAAAGTTTATTTTTATATTAAAAGCGAATTTATCTCAGCTCTCCCTCTTCTCTATCTCACTCTCTTTTCTCTCTTTCTTCCCATTTTATCTTTTCCCACATAAAATGTTTTCAAAGCTCAGATAATACGACGTTACTTCATTTATGCAAATCATTTGGAACACCTTTCACTTATTTTCATGAAAAATTTTTTGCATCTGTTTTTTTTTTTTTTTTTNTTTTTTTTTTTTTTTTTTTTTTTTTTTTTTTTTTTTTTTTTTTTTTTTTTTATGAAAATCTTGTCTTGTTCGGAGAAATAAACAAGATTTAAACTAAATACACTTAAATCCTTCTATAGTCTCCTTTATATTTAAAACTGAAAAAAAAAATAGGTTTTATATTATATTAAGTTTCCTATAAGCTTTATCTAACTTTCTCGTTATTACTCTGTTTAAAAAAAAAAGCTTAATTAATTTTGGTCAGTTACGCACGAGCAATGTGTAGACTACGTACTTAGCGCCTTTCATTTTTGAATTCTGAAACCAAATACAATGTTTGCGGTTGAATGAGTTTGTTTTCGGCAGAAAACCTTAAATTCTTGTTACCTTCGTCTGAACTTTAACAAGCTTGGAGCACAAATATTCACGTTCTTTAACAAAGCTATTGACAGTGAAGGTTGTAAGCGTTCATTTCAACCACCTGCCATGGTGAATCTCCAACAGCTGGCAACATTGAGAGATCAAAATATTAAATATATGCTATCTGCTGACGTTTATATTGCTGCGAATAGAAAGTTGTTGCTGGGGAAATCCAAATAAAAATGTTGTCCTTTTAATCTGCCGTCATGTTGGTCGGATGTAGGACGAGAGACGTGATCCTGACCACGGGGAAGACGCTGGATCCGAGGAAGGTCTGCTTATCGAGTTACAGCTAAATGCAATTTACCATCTCCCGTTCTGAATATTTCCTCCAGAGCCCCCTCCACCCGCTCACCCCTATCGAATTAGAGCAATTCCCCTGGATCTCGGGGGCTATCTCCTCCCTCCCTCATCCCTGGATACCGTATCATAAATATGGAAGGAGTGGTCCTCTGGCCCGAGTGAAGAGAGGCGGTAGGGCACCTGTACGAAATGGCCCGGGGTGGTAGTAACTCTCGAATGTCCATCCCAAACTTACGGTAAACTACGTTTTACTTCATTTCCCCAAAGCTATTCACTTTGATAACAAGATGTGAATTTTGAAGAAGAAATTCTCGATGATCCATCTCTGATGTACTTTCTTGGAGAAAATAATATGGCCCGTTCTATGCACACACACACACATATATATAGTTATGGTCACTAATAATTAAAAACAAAAATACATTCGTGGTAATTTATTATGGCAAATAAATATACCTACTAAACAAACCCATCTACTGTCCTTAGTAAATAATACCTAATTAAATAAAAAAACTGCTAATAAATTAATTAATATGTACAAATAAATTAAATATGCTTATACACAAGGAGGCCTTAAAATAGCTTATTAATTACCTTCGCTTATCACTGTTAACGGCACAACAGAGGCAACGACCAGCCCGACGCTCTGAGGCACGCGATCTGACACGAAATCTGACAGGCCGAGACTAACTTATCACTAATACAGAGGCTGCTGGCGAGCTGGTTTTATAAGTCGTGGACGAGAAGGGTCTATAAGATTCTTATCAGGATTTATCAGTACTCCTGCTTGCCTTCCCAGCCCAAGGAAGCATCTGGTATCCATTGGCCTGTACAGACCTGTTCCTTACGCCACCTTCTTCCTTAGTCTTCAAGAGTATACTCTTTGGAGGGGGGGGGGGCATAAAGAAGTCGCTCATATTGTAAACACACAAGTTTTATTTCTCGATCAAAAATTTCCCAAGACAGTAGTTAAACCCGAAGCGCCATTTAAGTGTTATTAAAATTTGCTTCTTAAGAAAGGTTTTAATTTGTAATCTCACTTAGTTTTCTGCCGTCTTTTTTTATGTTTCACAATATTTATCTATATCATAAATAACGAACTAATACTATAAAACTATCCTTTTTATTTCATTGCGAAGCATTAAGGGAAGTATAAAGACCACATTAAAAGTAAAATAATCTATAAATTTTTGTAGTATTAAATAGAAAAATAATAACATATTGCATATGTCATAATGTTTTAGTTTTAGTTTAACCTAAGAGTTTGCTGGCATACAAAAAAACAAACAGTTATTTAGATTTATAGTGTGTATTTTCACATTTATTTACAGTTGTAGGTTTGTTCTTATCTGCAGCTGAACAAGCCACTGTATTGGTAGAGGGGAAATAATTGTATTCACAAAGAGAGAGGAATCATCGGTTGGGTTAATTCTGGCTGTCCCTTCCGGGCAATCGCTGTTCAAATAAATGTTTGGGATATTTATTTTATATAAGGGAGGGGGTATATGTACAGAATATATCGTCCTCTCAAAACACGGAGGTCTGATAACGATTCTCTCCCCCACACGGGGGTTTGCACACTCGACGGTGTATTGTCTCTGTGTAGTTTGACAGGCTGATGAAGTGCTCTGCCGGTGACCGCAGTGGACAATGCTTGTCTGACCAGCCCTGGCCAATATCTCCTCGAATCGGGCGAGACCTGCGATTGACTCCCGCTTCCCTTGAGAGCATCCTCTCGTCAGGACACATCCAGAGGGGCTGGTACGTGTGTGTCCTTTTGACTTTTCTTGTATACCACTTGACGCCATCACTGGGTAGCGTCGTCCATGTAGAGACTGGACAGATCAAGTGAGATTTAGGCTGGCAAATACACATAGACTTCTTTGAACTAAGCTAGCTGCGAGTAACTTGATATACTTTCAGGCTTCAGTCATACACTAAATAAGTGAATAGACAAGTTTCGAACACGAGAGTGTAAACAAAAATCCGTCTCGATTTGCTTACTGGAACTAAACAAGATAAGCAGACGTTACAAATCATTGTAATTTATATATATTAAAAAAAACCCACAGGGAGAATAACAACATCAAATGACTGCATATTTCAAATGGAATAGGACCAATAGGGAAAAAGGTAACGGGAAGAGACTGAGATGATACTAAAGCTCCTACTTACATCCCTTAGGAGATTTTTGTTGCACATCTACGAACCAGTTACAACTAAAATTGCAGATGTTACTAAAAAATATGAATTATACAAGAGAATGTGTTGCATTTCAGAAGAATTAATTTAAAACAGGGATTTTTTTTTAATTTTTCCTCATTCGATTCAATCAGCTTTAAATTAAAAATGCTTAATCTATGATTTTTTTAATATTTATTGTTGTTCCTTTGGCACAGTATTAATAAGTTTAACCAAATTATATTTTAATTATTTAGTAGGCGGAGGTATTTTTAAATAGGTACCGATTCTTTATGCTCCTTGCTTTAAATTACTTGTTTTAACAGTAGAGAATTTTTTGGGGTTCAGTCAACTTTGATCCAAAAAAAAAAAAATACAATTTTTAAAAAATGTAGTTTTATTATCTGCCGATGTTTTAGCTTACATTGTAAGCTATCTTCAGGGCTATGATGAATGCAACGTGTTGTCGCCTGGATTAAATGTTCACAACATATATTGAAACGTCGTCAGATAATAAAGAACAACAAATTCTCTACTGAGAATCTTTACGGTCAAAAACTATCCATTTNCGGTGTTATCACCTACGAAAGGAGAGGAGGGGAGTTAATTGATAAGAAGCGGGTGGGGGAGGTTGAAGGCCGATAAAGTATATATATATATACCCTCTTTAATTATTGAGTATATTTATATTTTGTAAGTTTGATTAACCCATTGTT
This sequence comes from Oncopeltus fasciatus, assembly GCA_000696205.2. NCBI lineage: Eukaryota > Metazoa > Arthropoda > Insecta > Hemiptera > Lygaeidae > Oncopeltus > Oncopeltus fasciatus. The sequence goes on along the minus strand of KZ807902.1, from coordinate 185,083 downwards.
TAATTTGTAATAATTAAAGACTGAAAATATATATGAGTTGTGTTAGGTAATTTGTTAATGGTACTTGTAGTTATTTTGTATTTCTCTCTGGCGGCTCTACTTGTATTTTGTCTTATTATGGGAGGAGCCAAAGTTGTACGCTGTTTGACAACTCGCATATAACAGTTCGTTCTTAGCGAGAAGGCTTCATTGCAGAAACACATTAAAAATCGGAATACTCTGCCCATTGTTGTTCGCCCATTGTGCTAGATACTCTCACAGAACTTCAAAATCCTCTACAATAAATCCCTCAACCAGCCACGAGAACAATACTTTGCTGAAGTTTCCGCTCCCTTACGTAAGACGATAATTCCCTTTGAATCCTTCTAAATGTATTCAATACAGTACTTGATACAACTAAACATGTAGAATTAATAATATTTTCCCAATCCATTGTAAAAGGTTTACACCAAATTCTCTCCCTAAACAAATAACTAAAAAATTATTTAGAAAATTGATGGAGGCTTTAAAGATGGAATAAATTATATTAAATTAAGTTACTTTATTGCTAAAAACAGCCCCAGTTGCTAAAAACAGATTGTTTTAATTTGTTTGTTTGCATCATGTTCAAAAGCCGTAACCTTTACAACAGTTACCATATAAGTGTTCAACTTTGGATTAATATTGATATAACTGCTCTATATTCCTTCAAACCAAATACAAAAGTAAAAGTCAACAATTAAAAATTGAATTTTTATGGGAGCGTTTGTATTTGCATATTAAAGAATTATTTGAATATCTCATTTAAATATATTTTGTACAAGGGTGAACAAAGGATGTGGGTTGATTAACGAAATTTGAGTGTGGTTTGAATTTCAGATGGAACCCTGATGAGATGGGTTGGTTGATGAGACGAGCTAGCTGATTTAGAAGATATTTGCTATTGATGTTGATGAAGAATTTGCATAACTTGATTAGAAGCGTGGCTTTGAGTTGTTACGTAATAAACACAAGCAAGAAAGCTGGCTTGTAATACACATAAAATACATAGTTAATTTATATTGATCGGAATTTTTCTGAATTTTAAAAAATCCATTTATAANTTTTTATTCTATTCCCTCGTATAAATTTAAAAGTCTTCATCAGTAAAAGTCCACAAATGGAAGGGATAGAGTTAAACATTCTCTTTAACGTTCAAAAAGAGTGAAACATTCTCAAGTTACACTCAGAAAAAATTTATTTCAGTAAAAAGCTACCACCAACAAAAATAATGATATGATTTGAAATATCAATGAGAGTCAAAAATCTATTTAAAGTCCTTTATAGTGTAATTAGCACAGAGGATCTTATTTTTTCTCTGCAAGTAGAACTTATCCGACTTCAATATGCTTTGACTGGGAATGTCTACACTGATAAAAAACAATAAAAAAAAACATCATTTTTGCTTTAGATTCGAATAAATATTAAAACAAATTTGAACCTCAACAAGTCGAAAAATTATCAAATTTTTAATTGGTTAAAAGAAAATTTAAAAAAAAATTTTGCACGAGAAGAAAAAGTGAGTGTTTATTCAAATATTAATGAATAAATGAAACTAAATAAATATTTTAACTTGATTTTGGAGAATTATAAATTTGTTAGTGTGTAGTAATGGAATTTGCTTTTAGATTATTCTCTTGAAACGTTCTTTGTTTATAAATATGAAATATTTGGAAGTTGTATTATAAAAATATTTTAGATTTGAAAGAGAAGTTTTAAAAACATAAAATTCTTTTTTTAGATTTTCGGATCACAGTTGTGTCTCTCTCATAAAATATCAGATTCCGTAGGCGTCTCTTTCGTAAATTCACGAGGCTACATCATATTCATGAAGATTGATATCAGTTATACCGTTAAGGAAAAGCAGATGGGAGCTAAATATCGCTTTCCCTAGAGCGTCAGGTCAGAGGAGACTCGGGTCCGAACCTCGCTTCATTCAGGAACATTTCCTGTAGAAACCACATCTGCTTTCTCGATAACTAGTAAAACAAATAAGGACTCTCTCGACCAGTAAGAAAGCCGCTATGGAGGCTCGTTATTTAGGAATGTAGGTTAGTAGAATAGATAGCGACTGAATAATCCTGTCTATCCGTGTATGGTTGATAAGTTGTGGTCCAGCCATACCAAATAAACTAATTCTTCCAGACAGGACTCCTCAAGCAAATGGCAACGAGTCTGGCGCGAAAGACGCTGAATTCAGTGAATAAAAATATATTAAATTGGGTCATTAAACCATTTTTTATATGTGTAAGAAAAAAGAGGACCGCTCGAAATTACATTCATAAATATTTTTCTTAATATGAGCGTTTTAAATTTTATTTTATAGAATACTTTTTCGTAAAGATATATTAACTAAAATTTTAAATTTTGGTCCTTCTTTTTTCCACGACGGATTTAAGTCATTAACGAACTCATCTAAAGATAATAAAAAAAAAAATTTCATACGCTAAATATATATATATGCATATACATGCGTGTATGTGTGTGTGTGTGTGTGATAAGGGAGTCTCTCACTCATCACTGACGACAGGCGAAAAGTCTCCCCAAAAATTTTGCCCCAAAATATTTATAAAATTTGCCTTATTATATTTAATAAAGATACAAACACGTTTTTCCAGGTTTCCACATTTAAAAATATAAGAGCGCTTGCCCAAATGTGTAACTCAGATTATTGAAGAATCTCCTTATTATGCTTTTTATTTTAAAAATATATGATTGAAAAATGTATTATATTCTATTTTGAGTTATGTTGTTACCTATAAAATTAACAACATTATTGGTGATTTTTGTATTTATTTTGTCATTGAACATCAGGATGGGCAGGTCACCTAGACCAATTTCTGGCAGTAATGAGCTCTAACCTATGCCAAAAGATGCTTAAACTTTTATTTTAATAATTGTGTTCGCTAAGGTTCCAAAAAAAAAAAAAAAAAAAAATACGTAAAGACTGTTGAAATTTTTTCCTAGTCTCGATAGAATTGCTCGACATTGATGCGGAAAACTCTGAAAACGGTCTTTAAAACTAAATTTGTCGGTTGAGAAAGTATAGACTAAACAGTGAAACTTTCCCTCCCCTGCAGGGTTATCGTGCTCTTCCTTTGTTGCCGGTGTTATCACCTACGAAAGGAGAGGAGGGGAGTTAATTGATAAGAAGCGGGTGGGGGAGGTTGAAGGCCGATAAAGGCTAATTAAAGTAGCCAATAAAGAGCCCCTGATCCTCTTAGTCCTAGCCCTGTTAGCGCCCTCCGCCCTGACACTTAATTTTCGTCTCCCTCTCCTTAGACTACCTTATTTTATTGCTTTTCCCCTTATTTGCATAAATGCCCTTTAATGGGGACCATTGGGGAGAATTCCTTCTCAGCGACATGCGTAAACAAATCTTACCGTTTCAAAACTCTTCCTAAAAAGTAGAAAAAACTAGAAGTGAGGTGAATTTAAACGTTTAGCACCTGGGAAAGAGCGTCTTTTGATAGTCTAAGACCCTTATGAATTTGGCCAATAGTTCATCCATTGCCTAACTGTATAAGATCTGTAATTTGACAATAAATTACATTTGCTAATTTACAATTTACAAAAAGAAAGAGAGATCACGAGAGATATTGAATTCAAGAATTTTATCTTTGTTATTAATATAGTCTTCAATTTCAGTTGGTTTTTTATTTCAACTATAAACCTTTCAATCAAGGAGAGTTTATAGGAACAGGATCTATTCTTCATTTTTCGCATGGTTATTTATTATAACCTTTAGGCATTACTCGTGAAATATATTTTAAAAAGTGAAACTTTGTAAGGTATATTGTAAGGTCAACCCAGTATTTCACTCGACGAATCGATCAGTGAATAAATAATTAATTGCCTCTAGCAAAAGAGCATTGCTCCTGACGAGAAATTAAACTATAAATAATAACATGAATTATTTTCATCCAATTGGGCACAAGCCCATTTACTAATGTCTCTAATAGTCTGGTTTTATTGTGGTATCCTACTGTACGAGAGACTCTGATTGACATTATCATGTCGTCTTTGGAGACTAAGTTTGGTCGCTATTTGACAAGCTCCAAAAGGATCCTTACCACATTTAAGCGTGAATCAGAAAACATTAGTCTTTCTTCTAAAAAATAAGGGTTATATTCCCACTACTGCTAAGTAATTCGACAGACTTGTTAAAATAAGCAAATAAACATTAATTAAAACTTGAGCCTTATTTTTGTTAAATGTAGTTTATTATAATTATTTACCTATGTCCAACAAAAGTAATAACATATGAGTTATTTATAATCATAAATTAAAATAGCGAAATACTCTAAATAAAGTATAATTATTTTTTAGTTTATTGCAAAGAGATGAATTGCTGTTAAGTTCGCTGTTGTTTATTTTTTTTTCAGCAACAAAAATTAAATAATGACAGTTATGTTTAGCTCAAATTGTTGAAGGATGAAATTGATGTTTAAAAGTCAGTCCCATGCTGAGTTAGTCCCGGCGATAGGAGTATCCGGTTTTTGGTCAGCGAAGAGGGGGGAGCAAATTCCAATTAGGTGCCTACCGATTCGGTGGTGCACATGGGTTAGCTGGTGGTGAGGCAACCCCCACTAAGGGTAGGACGGATTAGAGGTAGAGGTGCTGATCAAATTGATGGCTAAATGAAGAGAAACACTGATAACGGAGAGATATGAATGATAAGCCGAGGGTGTGGTAGAGGTAGACTGAAGTAGAAAGAGAGAGGGAGGGAAAAGAGGGAGAGGGCATGTGTTTGTGATTGAGAGGTAGAGAGAGAAAGATGGAGAGTCTGAGATTGAATGAGAGAGAGTGATTGTGTGTGTGTGAGAGGGAGAGTATAGGAAAGTAATGTGCTTAGTGGAAGAGATAGGAGATAGGACGGAAAGATAAAGAGAAGGGGAGAGTAACATGGAGGTAGAGGTTTAGTTGGGGACCCTTACTGGCCAGCTCAGCTAAATTACATTATATCCCTTTCAGTTGGTCAGTACTACCCTCTCGACGCTTGAGTAGTAAAGAGAGGGGTGATGGACGACTAGGGGCGGGAGGGAGTTGGTATGGCGGACCCGAGTTACTAAGGGTTGGGGCCCGCATCAGGTAAAAGTAACGAATACAAACTCAGAAACAAACAATCAATTCCAGGCGAACCCACAGAATTAACTACTCCATTATTTGTGGCCAATCACTGAGAAGCAGCCAGTAAGCTCTCTGTTGGACCGTGAATTAATTTGCCTCTGATAATAATGACAAATTATGAGGATCTCTCAGACCAGTGTCAGATAAGGAGTGATATCTCTGCGGAAGAGTCACTGTGAACTAAGTAAAAATTATATAATAAAATAATAATTATTACTAATCAATCACTAATAAGGATAAAAAATTATAAAGGACATTGAGATTTTGTCAACTTGTACATATTCCTTTGATCTAGGCCGCTTCCTCCTCTACCTATTTCCTCCTCATCTACCCCAACTTTATTTATTCCTTTGATATCTGCCGCATCCCCTATCTACCTGACCCTTTCCACTTGGCACTCACGCATTCCATTCCTTTATAATTTTAGTGGCTTGGCTAACCAAACTCCCTGCCAGGATCATCAGGTACGTATGCAATACTTTTGTTAATTTATTTCTATTTTTCTAATTTATTTTTTAATATATTAATTTTACGTTGAACGTGATATATAGTACAATAAATAAAGATTTTTTTTTCATAATATTCTTTGGTTTATATCATCCTCATCCATTATTATTTTATTGGAAATACACATTTACTTTTGAATTAGCATTTTCGTAATTTTCAAGCGTGAATATATTTTGAGAAAAAAAACTGTATTGCTCACTGAAACGTTGGCGATAAAGAATTAATCATGTGAGCTCATTCATACATGTCTCATTTCCAATTTCCTATCGAACCGAACCTTAGTCATTGATTTAGTCTTACGCCATACGTTTCATTATTTCCTTCCCATTAAGTAGAAAAAAAGAACATTTTACGTCTATTAAGTACTACATTGTATCTTATTTATCTTATAACATAAAAGTATTTCTCGATAAAAGCTTGCCCAGGGTAGGGATTTGAGCCTGCAGTGCAAGGATCAAGTTAGTTCATTAAAACTTCTGTAATATATGTATATTTATACATATTATTATTCTGTGGACATATTCTTAATTCCGAATTGCGGTGTTTTAAAAAAAAAGTAACTTTGAGGAAGTTAATGTAACACTTCATTTTTGATTTTTAAATATATGACAAACTTTTTTATTTTTTTTCCCCCGCATGTGCGAACTTCTGATTGCATTGACATTTCCGGTGAAGGTATTTGTAATCAGAAACGTTTTCTGATGTTGACTTAAAAGCCTCTTTCTATAACATCATGCATAAAGCTGTCCGGGACAAGGAAGACAGGGCCATACCCTCATTGCTTCTTTTGCTAATGGGCAGAAACATTTATTTTGACGAGTGTTTTTGGTTTTTTTTCAACAAAAAAAAATATAGTCATAATAGTGACAAAAAGAGATATGAATCATAGAAAAAATGTATTTTCCTAGATGTACAACTCCATATATTTATGATATAAATAGCTAGATTTTCCTAGCAGAAAATAATTTTCCGTAGTATTTAATGTAACACTTAGAAAAGCTTATATTATCATAATAAATTTTTCGTTCTTTAAAAAATTATTTGCATATTTGATTTTAACAATGATGGCTTAGTACTGTTGGAGGCATTGTAAATAAAATTCTCTGATTGCTTTCTAAAATAGTTCTGAGATTAAAGAAAGTATTTCGTCCCTCTTTCGTTTATTTATCACTTCTGAAATGTATGCTTAAAGATTTTATGATGGTTTTACTTTAATACCCTGCTTTTTAATAATATCTGGCCTGGAAGAGGTAATCGTTTTTCCATTAGTTCCGGTCGTTTGAAGAAAGGATTAATATAATTCCGACTAATTAGTACTCCAAGTGCTGCTAACGAGGAACCGATCCCCCCACCAAAAAGTAGGGGGGCCGCTTGTAACGACTCCCAAATCCTGGAGTAATTCCAGTCTCGTCTCCCGGGGGCTCTTGCGCCCGTCTTAAGGAGCCACCTTTTCCCAAAGTATAACTATGGAAAAGACGGAGGGATGTCCAGCCAGGAAGTACGTGAGGAAGGTCGGATTCTCAAATCTTCATAGGGGCTGCAACGTGGAAGTATAAAATCATTTATAATTCCAATCATAAGGGGTTGTGTAATGTGGGATGAAACGCTCACAGTGCAGAGTTTCAAGTGAGAAAAATTCATTTTATTAATTTATCAATTTAAATAAATGACTTTATAAGAGTTTTTGGAAAAGCTGAATAACCACTATATTTTTTATAAGTCAAAAAATATTCAATATACGTTTTGGAGTAAAATTTATTTTTATCAGTATTATTAATAAATATTTTCCATAAAACACTCAAAAGTATTTCACATCAGTCTATCATCTTCCTTTATTTATTAGCATATATTTTTTTGTATAATGATTGATAATTAACTACATAAAATGTTGAGGGTCATGATTACTTGAAAAACATATAAATTGGTAAATTGATTAAAGAAATCATACAATGATAGGTTTAGTCATCATGAACTTACACTTATCAAACATCAATCCTTAATTATACCCATTTAGCGACTTTTGATCATTATGAATTCAACAAGAAAGGGATATATTTATATAAAATAACAAAAACGCCAATCGCATTTATTTATCCTCCTGCCTTCTCCAACACAAGCATCTCTCTACAGCTCTCTTCACGGAATAACCATTACAAATACTACGAAAATAAAAATAACAGAAAATTTAGAACTCACTGTTCGAGTTTTCCCATTGAGTTCCTAATTGGCACAAACCCCAGCTCGATAGTCTTACTTTCCGGTGATTAAACTTCCCTGAAAAACCAATTTATTTACACTGGAGACTCTGGAACTTGGATTAGATCAAATATGAGTAAGGGTACTTCCAAAACGTCGGCGAAGGTTGAAGAAATACATACTCTTGAAAAAAAGGAAAAAAAACAATTCTGTTTTCATAAGAATTTAGAATATATATTTTTTAAAACCCACCGATTCTGCATTACACTTAAATGCAGCCTTTTTTTTGGGGGGGGGGGGGCCTAAGTGGGCTATGAATCAATCGAACTTTACATCCCTCAGGCTGTTCGTCATGAAAACCATGAAATGCCTGTTCTTTTTAAACTCCCAAGCTCTCATTACCGGCATAATTAAGCAATTCTTTTAGGCCTAATTGAATTTAGAGGCATTCAGCCAATTAACGGCCACCCCGAGCAGTCTGGAAGGGCATGGCTGAAAAATTCCGATGTTATGAGCTCCCCCAAGCCCATGGAGCGTTATGGGAATACCGAGCGCCTTCGGGGATGAATGGACTTCTTGTAGGAAGTGGGATATTGTTTTGGAACACATTTTTTCTGTTTTGAATGAGAATTTTCTGTCCTTAAAAGACACAAAATACGGAAATAACAGAAAATAAGGTCAAAAAATTAATTGAAATGAATAAGTAGCTTGATACAAGAATTGATATTTCAAATAAAAATGACAACTATTTACACTAAATAATAAGTGAATCTTATTTCTTATCAAAGTACAATTATATAACTCAACAATAGAAAGGGTAAATATTTTTTATTTAGAAAAAGTTTTTATGTTTTTACTTTAAGTTTTACGTTAAGTTTTTACTTTATGTGGAAGAATTGGTCGGGGATTCGGTCTCAGAATTTAAGTAAATAAAAACTAATTTTTTAACCAAAAAAAAACTTTTACTTTTGCCAAAATTTTAGGCCTTCTTCAAAAAAGAAACATACAAACGAAATAAAACAGGCCTAACAAGATAAATAAATAAACACATATATGTAAAAATACAAAATAAGAAAATATATATAAAAAAGGATTGAATACAATTATAAGAGTGCTTAAAATGAAAAATATAAATAAATATAAGTAATCTGATTAAATACTGGACGTATTTATGAAAAATGGAACATATATAGTGTAAACAATTTTTTTTATATTGACCCATTACTTCAAAGTATTCATGAGCGCTAGCCTATCCCAATATATCCAAAATGTACTTTCCAACCTTGTGATGCTGGTTCGAGTCGTACTTTGATAAGACTTTTCTGTAAAAATAAAAGAATTGCCGGTATTTAAAATAGAGCGGTTACTGGTTCACTTAGATCATGATCCTGCCGGTTAAAGAGAGATGATTCATATTATAATAGGAATCCGTAATAAATTTATTAATTTTATGTTTAAATTAATATAATAAGTATGGTAGAATTTCACTTATTGATCTATACTTGCTCAGCTTCAGTTCTTTAGTGTTTAGTCAGTCTTCCTGATGTTTTCGTAGTTCTAATATTGACTAAGAGGCAAAAATTATAGTTTCTGCCAAACAGTTGGTGGTTAATGGGAGCCAAAGGGCCTCAGTTCAAGCCACACAGTGCTTAGTTGGTTTTTTTTTCTGTGCTTCAGTTTGTAATAACCCAGAGGATTTGTAGTTGGCTTCAAGGGGCACTCAGCCCTAGTTGGCAACCATTCTTTATTGAAAGTGTAAAAAAACCGGCAACCAGGGTGATGCACAGACCTTGCGCCCTCTGTCGTGTACTGTGGCCTTAACATATATTTCCCTTCTGGGTCTATATAGTCAATTGCGAGGCTTTTTATTTATTTTTTTTTTTTTTAGCCTTCAGTGTTGTTTGCTTAGGTTATTTAAATAATAATCTAATGAATTAAAATAATTCAATTTAGTTTTGTCCTTTATAAACTATAAAATTATACAATATATATANTCGTCGCCTTCCTTCTCAATTATGAAAATTTGATGATATGGGATACAGTAGTTTTATATGATATATATATATACAGTAGTTTTATATGATATCGCTTTAATTCTTGCACAGAACTAACCTCTTATCTGGAACTAATTTAAGCTTCAATTAATGTTACTTATACATTTGTGTTTAAATAGTGTGTGCCATTATGTTATTAATTTATTAAGATACTTTTTACATTTAACATTTATTGCATTGCTGAGTGCAACCTACAGTTATCCTGTAAACCCATAGTTCTACAATGCTCCAATTCGACTTATGTTATTGTTTACACAAGACCCGTTGTTATTTGTTTGGGGAAGTGGCTCCAAAGACAAAAAAATAAATTTTAAAGACTTAACAATTACCTTAACAAGTCGGGGTCGGTTGTCTTAAAACATATTCTCACCGAGAACTATAATCGAAACTAAATATTTCGTATTAGAACTTTACACTTCTGTGTAATAATCCGGCCCGGCAAGCAGGAGATCCAGGTTCTAGTCCTGACTGGGACAGATAGATTTTTTTATTATATTCCCTCTCATTAATTGTAAAGAAAATAAATATTAATTATTACAATTATCATTGTTTGTAATTAATCCGTGAAGTTTTTTTTCTCCAGATTTTACCCCTAAATATTGTTATCTGATTCTTAATAATGCATGTGGTATTATCTTATTTATGTTTATAAAGGAGTGTGCTCTAGCTGATTATTCTGAGATGGTGGCATTCCTTTTATTAGGCCTACTGTAAGTTGGACTGTTTAATGTTGAAGGCTTGCCTTTTTTTAGCCTTTTAGTTTTGAGATTTTAGTAGGGGCGTATAATTTCTGGAGAAATCTAATTAGGCGTAATGAATCGATTAACTCCGCTTTTAATGGGCCTTTAAATATTCAGGCCTTTGAAGCCGCCCCTGTGATCTATATTGAGATATTTACAGCAACTAATGAGATATAATCCTTTCAGGGTAGCCGGGCTGGCCACAGCCTGACAACCCTCTGCTCTCAGATAAGGGGGCTTAGTTCCGTCAGAGATTAGCATTAGAGCACACGCGTCGTGTGGCATAGTCCAGATAGAACTATTAGGCTATCTCTCAGAGTGTTATATTTGAAGGGTGCCATGGTAGCGGGGTAGGGGTCCGTAAAGGTATCGCAATCCTGCTCTGAGGGTACAAATTCCGCCCTGATTAGGCATTTATCGATGGGGTGGCAACCTGTAGATAGCCCCTCCCTCCAAGACTCTAAGTCTAAGAAAGAGTGACTAATCATTGAAGAAAAAAAAATATGTTATCATTCTTAATATCACAAAATTATTAGGTTTGGTTAGTTTTTGGCGATCAATTTCAAGGTTATTAGGGCGGAACACTTGTAATACAAATCTGTCGAAAAATGGACTTGACGGCTAACGATTTTTAAAATAGCTGATCTACTTATTCCAGTTATACTTATCATACTTTAATTCTTCTGGTGAGGGATATCCCCTGCAGTTGTTGTGTCGCAAACCCCGTCTAAATTGCGGACTAGAGGGACAAATCATCCTCCTTCACATATCTTCAGCTCAACCAAAGGATATTTGTTCTGTCATTTAACTCGAGAAAAAAAAAAATTCCATGTTGCATCTAAAAGTGCAAAAGTCCCGAGTAATTAAAAAAAAACCTATTTTTTAAAATGATCTACTAATGAATCAATTTATTTGTGATTTTAATTAAGCCATTAAGGATTGCTTAAACTCACTGGACTCTACGGTTGGGCTCCTCTATTGGTGCACTAATGACCCAATATTGATCAAACCAAGATTAAATTAAATAGGCATCCAATTTATTAAACCATCAATTTACAATGCATCATATAATGTTTTGTTATAATAAAAGGTTTTCCGGCTACCCATGAAGGCCTTCATCAGGAGGATCTGACTCCTTAGAATTGAGTTTACTTGTTAATGAAAATTGCTGCAGATGATGCCATGGTGGAGCCGAAAGCACAACATAACATCACAAGAGAGTGGATGTCTTTATTGACGGTTACTCACTTCATTAGTGTCTGACCCGTGTAGACCCAGGTAGTCACTCACCTCTCGGATTGATGCGGGCCTATTGACACACAGTCATGTCGGTAGGCGGTGTACAGACTCCGGAACTAATTTGATCTACCGGCTGAATCTGATGTGTCCCTATAGAGGGCGGCATTGTCCTCCGGGTAGGCTAAACCCTCACAGCTGCTAATATCTTTGCGTTGCACTGAGCTTTCAGAGGCTCATCCGGGTATTAGGCTTACCGCAATCCGCCTTCCACCCCGCCAACGCCGTACTCCAACCTAATTCCTTCGGGCTCCAATCAGTGGAAATTTAGCTATCGAAATATCATATATACATCCTCTGGAACCGTAGTGCGTTCTAGTATCTTCTCAAAATCCCTGTCAAGACAGACGGAATCAAAAGAATAAACAGTTTTAAATAGATTGTTTTTTTTTTTTCGACTTCAAAAAGAAACTAAATAACGCTCTCTCAATGTTTAATAATTTACGGATCAAGACATTTTTTCGGTCCGACTGATCCGGTTTTAATGAAATAAATATATCTTGAATTTAAATAATAATGAACAAATTAATTTAACACCCTGAAGTTATTAAGATGATTTATAATGATGTTAAAGAGGTTTCAATTTTAAAACTGTTTCTTCAGCCAAACGCTAACGTGTACCAAGCTAGCAGCCATTTTGGAAAATCTAAGGAGCTTTACATTTATGTTAGTTTTTTCTTATCCCCACCGGTTGTCCTGAAAAGAGATGGATTTGTACGGCGGATAAATGATCTCGTTACTTTTTTATTCCTACCTATTTATTGCAGACTAATTATAATTAATGTTTTAAAAATTATTATATGACATAGTTCTTTATGGAATTTATTTTATCACCCTCTTGTGACGTAAAGTGTTTATTAAGAAGCTTATATTAGCTAAAAATGTTGCGAATCTAGTACATTAGTCTCATTTCATTAATTTATTATCTTTTAAAATTAATATTCTTGATTTTAAATATAGAAATTCAAATTAAACAACTATTTAATTAAATCTAAGATTGCAATATTAAACAGCACTTTATTAAAAAAATATAAATTAATTGTCAGTGGAAATTAATTTTAAAATATTCTCTATTGTAATGGGTTTTTTGTGCTTCGCAGAATATCTAGTCATTAGGAATATATCGAAGGCTGAACTCTTGGAAAAAAATAATGATGTTTACTGCTTAGTTACTTAACCCTAATGTATTCTATCATATTTTAAAATATAAAAAATTATATTCAACTCAAGAAGGGAGAGGATTTTCAATTCTGTTTATGTTTTTATTCATATAATTTCCTTTGGGATGTATTGAGCCGAGTTCTTCAAACTCCTTCTCAAGTATGTAGTAGCGCGGTGTGCCGGTATCAGCTGTTCTCGTAATATTCGATAAATATTAATGCAAAAGTGTGAAGGACCCTTGGCGGAGCCCCCGTCATCTAACCACTTGATTTCCTGCATGCATGCAAGGCAACCCTACACTTCCATACAGATCTACCGATTCCCAATTCAGCAGAATGGATACCTTAGCTTTTATTCATTTTATTTTTTATTGTGGAGTTTAAAAAAAAAAAAGAAAAAAAAGTATTTATTTTTTTATCAACATTAAATTATGTATTTATGTAATCAGAATAGATTGTTCGAAGTGGTTGTGATATTTACTTTGGATTCCTATAGTCAGGAGTGGAATTCCACTTACTAGATAAGGTGGATCTAGTTAGGTGCTACTACAACATATGCGACTCTTTGTAACACATAGGAAATAAATTTATGTCACTCATTAGAAGGCTATTCAAACAAAATATCACAAGTTTTTTTTAATAATTTTTTGAACTGTCTACCAGAATAAATTACTTACCAAACAAAGTAAATATCACCACCTATTCATTCGAACAATCTATTAGAAATAACTAGAGAAAACTAAATGCATAAAGATTTAACAGCCAGCAATTTATATATAAAATGAGAATTTAACAAAATCAAATAAAATATTACACCATATTTTAAAACTAATAAAATAACTAAAACTAAAATTTACAACGTGGAACAATATTAATACTGTTAATATTACTGATTCGCACAGTTATTATAAATAAAAGTGCATCTTGTAGGAATTGAAAAATAATTTTCACAACTCTTTGTATGTTTAAGAAAACACTCATCCTTGAGTAACTCACACGCTTTGGAAGTTCATTGTTTCAAACTTCAACAGGTTTGCCTGTCACAAATATTGTTATCCAGCCTGTTCGGATCTTCGAGATACAACTTCCACCGAGTGCTCGTTTTGCGTGTTTCTTAGCTACAGACACTACGACGAAGTCCTAGGAATATTTTATTCCTTCGATCTGTAGACAGACATATGTCCTCTCCAAATCTCCTCAGTCCATACCCCCTTTCCACTTGCCTCTGGGTGGCTATTTCTCTCCAAATTTAAAACATTCCTCCTGTGCTCTGTTTTTTTGAATTCTCGTTTTTTGTGTGTGTGTTTCCTCTGCACATGTAGATTGTTGTCCATATTACAGTGAAGAATACCAACGATTTATTTTACTCTATACGTAAACCAGACAGCTGTAAATTTACGTTGGGAAAGGAACATTTTGTTCTAGGGAACATTGATATATACTCACACATACTCATCCGTGTATGTGTTTGTGTGTGCGTGTTGGTGCGTGCGTGTGTGTATGTGAGCGCGCGTATGAGTATCTATCAATGTTCTTTAGACATTATTTAACAATTACTATTATTTAACAATTTTTAGTTCAAGGGAACAGAATAAAAAATCGAACTGTTCCAGCCAGGACTCGAACCTGGATCTCCTGCTATCCGGGCCGGTGCACTTACCAATTATGCTACCAGGACAAGTCTGATAAGTTATTAAATTTTCCGCACTAGTGCCGAGAGTCTAACCTCCGAGGCCGACGAATATATCGTCTTATGCTCGGAGGAGCTGACATTGTTAAGCTGTTTGAATGACTATCGTTGAATTTTTATAATTTTTTTTTTTTTTGGTATTTAATCCCACGTAAATTTTAACAATTTTTAGTGCAAGGGAACAGTTTGCACTAAAAATTGTTAAAATTTATGTGGGATTAAATACCACAAAAAAAATTATAAAAATTTAAATTTAAAAGTATATATATCTCCCTAAGCTGACTTTAGGATGGCCGGGTGTGTAATAAAGGCTGCTCTACATATTTTTACACGCATAGTTTCAAATTGTTATATTTTAAACGTCCCATTCAACAACTTGGGGTTATGTAGGAAGGGCAATCTACAGGTCGCCACCCAACACTAAATAGACATGGCATCATTCAATAGAAATCTGCCGAGGACGGGCCTCGAACACACAGAACAGCTGAATGTTTCCACTCGGCCAAGTCGGCACCCAATAGCAAATTATTTATTCTTGTTATGGAGTTTCTCTCTAAAAAAAAAAAAAAAAAAAAAAAAAATGAATTATTCAAATGAATTTTGAAACCGTAATCAAGAAATATATTCTCCAGCCGGACATCAAATTTCAGGCAATATTTAAAATAAAGAAAAGTAAGAGACGAATCAATTTTTAATTAAAACTCAACTAAAACTCTCATTAAAAGAGTTTTTAGAAAAAGTTTTCACAATCCCTACCCCTCCCTACCAAAAAACAGTGAAAATAATTTTTCTCCAATGTAAACTTTTCAACAGAACTCTAATGAAAAAGGAAAAACAGCTCCTATTCAGTTGTTACAAAAGTTTTAATATTCCAATGAATCTTGAGGAGGAAGGAAGGGATTCAGGATGAAGACAGAGAGGAAGGAACCTTTACATATTTATGTTGTAAATTGATTAGAGGTGTACGGAGCTCATAAAATGTAGAGGGAATTTTAATTTGTTTCTTAAAAGTTACTTTGTAATTTGTTTTTCAATTTCTTAGCTGGAAATAAATCTCATACCAGACTTCCGAGTGTCTGTATGTCATGTAGTTCCTGCGTAAACTAAGAAGATTTCCGAACCTTTGAAGTAATTTAGTAAATTCTTGCTAATACTTGTTATATACCGAGCAGGATTGGTAGGAGGTAGATGCTCAACTCATGAGGAAAAAGTTGTTAGACAGCATAAATGTTAAAAATGGAAATTTACATGTATCATTTTCCATAAATCCAGAGCCAAGAATGTTTGAAACAGTAAGGCTATCGGTAAATAGTCCTCGCATGTCCTCCTTCATCAGCCAATGTGATTAAAAAAGAAATTAAATAAATAAGGATATTTTCCATTCTTTGATATCACATTGTATCATCAACGATAATCTTAGACATTTTCAATTTGGGCTTCTTCTAAACCTGTAAACACTTCCTCTTCCTCGATATTTTACGATTAAGAACTTCCAAAAATAATTCGCCCACACAACCCTCCATGTTGCATTCATAAATATATTTTTTAACAAAGATATTTCGTGATATCATTATAAAAAAAATTTTAGTTTATAATGAACTAAACAGATATTTTGTTACGTACTAAACCCGGATTCTGTAATTATTCTTTCAGTAGATAATTTGAGACAATCATTTTGTCGTTGATTAGTTCTAATATAATCCATAATTTTCATACACTGAAGTTAAAAGAGTTTTGAAGTAAAAAAATATATTTAAGTCTTCAATTTAGTTACCTAATTTGAAATTGGTGCTTCTTAGTTACCATAATATGTTATTTTCAAAGTTGTTTTATCCTTGAATGCTTGTTAAATGTTTAACTTGCTAATGTAATTTATGGTCTGACCTATCTGGCAAGCGCCATAACACAAGTTGCCAGTATATAAATTTGCCTTGCAAATAAACTTCCCCTTTAATTTTCTACTCTAACATCCTCTAGAGGGTGCTAAAATTAATGACTGACCAACCTGAATTAGCAAACGAATGCTATACCATTTTTTGATTTCAGAAAGTACGAGATTTTTAATTTCGAGAAATAGAATAAGATATGTATTTGTACAATTAGTATAATTTTGTTTTGTTTAAAAGACATCGTTTTCTTTAATTACTGTTGAATGATATATATATATATATATATTACTATTGCATTATATAACATTCTTTCATGACCTTTATAAATTTTATTAAATTACACTAACACACTCAGACACATATTTGGGATATTAATTAAAGAATAAACTAACAAGATGGCATGTACAACACTTACATGCTGCACTCAATTGTAGAATAATTGTTTCGCAAGTACATGAACAATTTATGTATAAAACAACTAAGAATATGTTTTCGTACATAAATATAAAATTTACTTCCAGTCAAAAGTAAAGCACAAGCTGTGCCTAGCTGCCCTTGCTACAATTAAAAGAACACGTTGAGACCTTCGCTTACAGAAGTATTAGCAGGATACAAAAATTGTTCCTTTATATTTTTTATAAATTTTTAAATTCCTTCGTTCCTTCATATCTGGTTTGGTGTGACAGGATCTTGGGCAAACCATGAATTTGATGCACTTCTACTCAGATGCAAAATCTCTTCGCTGTGGCATCTGGAATATCTGCCAGCTAGTGATAACAACAAAAAATAATTGAATCACTACTTAAAAACAATTTAGGCATGTAGATGTGTGAGCGCAGAGGAATTCGAGGCTGTATGAGTCCAACCCTGAGAAAAGCCGAATACACCAGAAAACCTGGCAATTTATTGAGGGCAATAGGGTTTATGGAGGTGGAAATTCTCCTGCTTTAGGGTAAGTCATGACTGAATGAGAGTCAAGATTTAGTTACCTTTAAGCAGGAGACACTCTTCCTCATTAACCCTAAAGAAAGCTTGAAATTTAGGCCAAATTTTGGCAAAGTTTTTTTTCTTTATAAATTATTTCATTAAATTCTAAGACCCTATTTCCCGATCAATTCTTTCCTTATAAGATTATTGGTATAATAATATATAACGCTTTTAAATATTAATCGGAAATTATGTAAAGTGTTAGAAATGTTATATTTTAAAATTCAAGAAAGACTTTTTTATGGAATTATATTTGAGAGAAATAAAGTCGTATTTCTAGAGAAATTTATTTTCTAAAGCCTTATAAAGCTAATCAGACGGCAGTTCTCGCCTTTCCTATGTAAATGAGAAAACTCTACTGAATTCACAATTTTTTTTTACAGTCGAAAATTTTACTTAATATTTAAAAAAAAAAAAAAAAACCCCAAGTGGAATAAAGTAGATAGAGAAAATCCCTCTGGCTAATCCTTTGACAGCTGATCTTTTACTCGAGTGCGCCACTGAAAGTTTTAATGCCGTAATGAAGCTGCCAACCCCCCTTTAAATTATGAAAAAGGTAACTTTCATAATAGAAGTGACCTTCCCCTAGGGACTTGTCCTCGGCTGATTCCAGGACCCGCCGGGATATAACAAGTTCCCCAAGATTTGTTTTACACCCCTTTTAGAGGAACACTTCTCTTAGAATTATTTAGTAGCAAGGAGAAATATTAATGTCTGATTAAAAATTTTTTTTTTTTTCCTCTTTATTTATTTGAAAAAAAAAGGAGACAAACAGCTTTTGTGGATGAATTTATAAATATTTAGCTAATTCCAATGTTACTTTGACATAATACTCCAATAGATTATTCATATCATAATTATCATAAATTTTTTTAATTTTTTTCAAATAAGTTTTCATTTTCAATAATGAAAATATTTCTTCAGAGATTTTATGTTTATTTGTAATGTTAGTTATTTAATAATTATTATTTTATTTTATAATGTTCTGTTATTTTGTAATTTGCTTAGTGAGGTGGGAAATATTTATGAATATTAAGCACTCCATTTATCTTCTAAAAAAAAGCACTGTTTATCAAAAAATGTGAAAATGATCTAAAAGTGTTTTTCTACAGGTTATTTATTCGTAACTTAATGAAACCTATCATGGAGGGTCACTGTAGCGAACTGCAGTTATAGACGATTAGCAAGGCTTGGATATGACGAAGGTAATCAAATCTGTTTCAGTCAGAAGAAGTAAATATTAAAAAAATGTTCAACCAAAAATTGGAGCAGCTTCAACAGAATAACAAATTTAAACTTGACTATATACATACTTTGACCTGAAAAGAAAATATAAGAGAAAAATAGTATCGCTCAGGCTAGCTTTTGACCGACTCTAAGTTTAGATGTGGAGTGAGAAGTTCAACCCTCAGAATGTTATTTTAAATATATTCCTTATTATGTGCTTATGAACGTGAGAATGCTATAGATGATTAATATTAGAGACTTACTTTTTACCTGAATTTCGCTCCATTTAAAAAATTGCTTGGCCTCCAAAAATAAAATATCTTTCTTAATAATCAAATTTCATAGATGTTTTATAGACCAAAAATGTTCTAAAATTACATTTGACACTTATTACGTTTTATAAATTGTTTTAAGATAATAATAATGTCATATAGGGCAGGTTTTTTATTTTGGTCTTAAATTGTACCCCATCCATTCCACTCAGTCGATTTCGGCTATTAGCGTAAAGAAGTTCCAAAACGTATTTGGCTCCATTCTTTTAGAAATTGCAAACGCAAGAGATCGTCAATAAGTATATATATATATATNTAACTATATATATATATTGTTATTGGCTACTGGTCAATAACAATTCAAGAACAAAGATAAATCAAAGTTAATTATTAAGACAAACCTGCTATTTACAGCTAGCAATCACAACAATTGCCCTTAACTAATAAATAAATATGTAAAAATATAAATTACCTTCAGCTAATAAAAAATATATGCAAATGAATTAAAAGTGCTCATTTACTGAGAGGCCAACAGATAACATGCTTATTTCTGTCACTTATCACTTTGCTGTTACCGGCACTACAAAGGCCACGACCAGCCCGAAGCTCTGACACCAATCTGACACGAAACTGACATTAGCGGAAACTAATTTATCACTGACACAAAAGGCCGATGGCGAACTGCTACTATAACTCCAGGAAAAGGCCGAGGCAGGCCTAGAAGAGTCGATTAGTTATTTCCTCGTAAACCTAATTCCTCCTGCTGTGAGGATATCAATTGCCATGAATTATATTAGTCGGTATTTAGAACTTTGACTACGCTAAAAGTTCTAAATACCAACGTATTATAATTATTTGGGTCACTCCTAAACTGCTAAATAATAGAATTAATGAAACTACTCTGTAGAAAAAAAAGCCGCTTATTCATTGTTAGAGGATAGTTGAGATGGTAAGTAATACCGAAGCGTTATACGCTAAATGTATGGGTCATGATGAGGGAAGACTATTCGCTATTTATGAGAGGAGAATGGCGGCAGGGGGGCGGGTGACAAATTTCGCTCATTTACTCTGGGGCAGGCCGGTATTTCTCATCTCACCCTACCCACCCTAACACAATAAAATCCTAACAGACCTTCACTCCATATCTGTCTGTTTGCATAAACCTATCGTATGTGGACCATTCACTTAAGACAATACATTTATATACATTTTTGGGACTTGCAGAAACCAAGCGCATTTTCTTTTAATTAAATAAATCACTATTGACAAAAATATAAATATACTGTTCACGTAGGCTTCGACGGTCGTCAGATGTATTAACCGTTTCTTCTTCCGGGTTGGACCGTGTCAAATTGGTGTTATTTGCCGAGCTTTCGCACATCATGTGATGGCTTCTTCAGGGCTGAATAGAGAATAATATCATTCTATATATGCTATCATATCTACCCTAACAATATTTTAACAAAGATACTTTACTATAACATTTGTTGAAATTTGGGGGAAAGAAATACAGTGCATTTTAATATATTACGTCTAATATTGAACAAAATTATTGTGCTATCGAATTATTAAGAATGTCAATTTTATTATATTGCTGCTTAAATATCAATTATTTACTTTTATTTTTTAATTAATAATAATAAATAGTTATCATATTTGCTTTAAGTAATAATTTTAAGAATACTTTACAAAAATTATACTTGATACCCGTGCAAGGGACGAAATCACAAGTTTTTCATAAGTTGGGCTCTCAAGCCATTTTTGTGAAGGTTACGTTATCATTTAGATTAGGGAGGCTGCAATTTTGATGTCTCTTAGATTTCTAAGGCCTACGATTAAAGTTTTTTCTCCACTTGCCTTGAAAATCCTTTATCCCAGGATTATACGACAGCTCTTTAAACGTAATGTAAATAAGTTGATTATGTAAAGTTTGCATGGCCTGAAAGATATTCCATATTTTATCCTTTCTCCGAACATACCTTAGTATCAATAGATAATTTGTTGTGGTTGGCATTTATATCTTAGTATTATTTAATGAATATTTGTCGAATCCTCTTCCATTCATTTTTGAAAACTCTATATATCAGAAAATTGGGTTATAAAATACTTTTATGACTATTAGTGAGCCTAAGTGATCCCTGTTCTGGATAATTACAAATTCTGAATAAAACATGTGGAGTCGGAGAGTGAAGATATAAGGTTTCTTTTTCATATCTGAAAAACTGTTGATTTTTTTTTAATTTGATGTCCTAATAAATTAACCAATCTTGTATGCCCTTTGTTTATTATCAGAGGAGGAGCTATATAAAAACTTAAGTTGCACACAAACACACAACAAGATCGCTCGCACTAACGTGCACACATACGAACAAAATTCTTTGTATTTTCAACACTTATGTAATTTTCAGAGCAATCTTCCAGATGAGAGTTTGGGATTCTCCTATAGAGTCATGATTCGTTTTTAGACGGTCTTCTAGATGTTTTAAGAACCCTGAATATAAGGCTGTATTGAAATCTCTAAAATGTGAGTAAAAATAAGAGATTAGGAGAGCTATTGAGTCAATAACGTAGGGTCATTATGAAGAATAGATCAATATTTCAAGCGCCAATACAAAAAACAGAAATCTGTAGGTCTTTTTCTTTTTTAATCTTCAACTTTACTTCTGAAAAATACATAAATAAGGATTATTGTCAGATATATCGCTGATACAAATTAATTAGGTCCATGTAGAAGCCACAGTTTGATGACGGGAGTTGTGGGACTCTCGCAGCAAGGGATGTTCGAAGGGAGAACTTAGGAAATGTCTCCTTCAGTCAGGGCACTAAAAACCCTAAAATATCCCTGGCGACTCCTTAATCAGGGACAGTTGTAACCGCGAACAGGTACTGCTGAACAGTTCAGCTACGAGTAGTTAGGGTTTCAGTTCGCTCCGACTCAGTTCAAGAGAACTAACTCCCGCCACCGCTGTTAATTATAATGTTCAGAGGAGTGACTGAAATCCAAGATAGAACCGAATGGCTGTTATACATGAAACTCGGAAGTTTGTATCACTGAACACAAGTCTCGAATTTTGGAGCTGATTCTTCAAACACCAGTAAATAACATAGGCTATAAGAACTGTTTCACATCCTAATCTAACGTTCAAAAAAGTAGCTCAAAAGCTAGATTGTGTAACCAGTGAGTTCTTTAAAATCAAAATTTTACAATAAATGTTTATGCATTTCTGAATATTTTTATAAATATTAAACTAAACAATAAAATTTTGTTGTGCCTCCCACTTAGAAAAAAAAATTAGACTATCTCATGGACATTAGATAATTCTGGTCATTAATATAGGATCCACTGGACGCGTCCTCTCGCCCTTATCATAGTCCTGAAGATGGGTTACAATGTAAGCCGAAATGTTGGCAGATAATTACAAAATACACATTTTTAAATTGTATTTTTTGAGTCTATCTTGACCAGACCTCGACATAAGAGACATCTACTTATAATTAGATAAATATCTTTCATAGTGATGAAAATGATGAGTTTTTTACATTAATAACAACGGTAGTACGCAAAAAAAGACATTAAACCATTTTATATTTTGAAATGACACTCTTTTTTTTTTAAGTATAATTTATTGTAATTTATAAGTCTGATGATAACAATTATTTATGCTTGTGGCTATCTCTTATATATTTCACTCTCTGCTCTAATTTAATTCTTAATCTTTTATAAAATCACGAATTACTTATAGAAAATAAGTCACGAATTTTTTTACGCATTATTTTAAGGATCTAATATTAATCTAATAGGTAAATAAAAGTTTAGACTGATCAATAAATGAGCGAAAAAAGAGACATGTTTCCCGCTCTCTTTGGGAGAAACGGTAGAATCTGGGGAGGGAATTCTGTAACATATCCCTCGGGAAGAACAAAGCCAGCTGTCTGAGCGGACACGACTTTGAGGTACATTAGTGAAGATTCCGAAGCTATTTGGCGTAGCTCCCTTTGGCGGGGGCTGCAACTTTCGAATACCTGCTTCTCTCAACTTGTCTCGCTTATTGCCTTCCACCTGTCTTGCTAGCCCTATCTCTACAAGCCAGGTACAGCCAGTAGTAAAGTCAGCAATATCTCCCTATTCCAGGGGTCGACACAGGATTTGCTCGTGTTATTCTCTTAGCTATAGAATATATTTAGAATTCTTTACCTTCCTGCTGACACTTTCTAACTCCTCAGGTCTCTACCGATGATTAGTCATTACTCTACGCCATTGTTTTCAAAAAATATTTACTACTAGTGAGCTATGTCACTTTACCGAGAATAGTTGTAATTATCCACTTTATAGTTTTTAAAATAATCTTCTAAGACAATTAATGTTAGGCTCTCGTTAGTGTAGAGGGAATTTAATGAGATATCTAGCGCGTCCTGGTAGCATAACTGGTAAGTGCATCGGCCCGGATAGCAGGAGATCCAGGTTCGATTCCTGGCTGGGACAGATATATTTTTTTATCAGTCATTTAATTATGTTTCTCCAATTGTCACCATAATTATTCATCTAGAATATGTTCCTGTAGGATAACGTTTGTTAAATATGCGTATCCACATGGCTCGGTATCATTGGAATACATATTCTTATCAAACACATGGTAAACAAATGAGTTAATGTGAATGCGTTGCCAATAATTCACTCATGGCTCATACTGCTTGTACACCTAGGACCATGTACTACAGCTCGCTAATATATTAAATTAATCTGAACTTGGCAAAGAATGGGATGCTCTACCAATCTATGGTGGCTTTTGATTAACTAATTCTTTCAATACTATGCAAAGATTATAAACTTCTAGCATGCGACAGCCATCTATGGACTTGTGATTGCTAATATAGTCTATATATTTTGAAAATAATATATTCCCTTAGAATGTTAGAATAAATATATAATTGTGTCTTATGAATGTTGAAGAATCAAGAGAAAAGATAAGCCTTTGTTTGGCCGGAAGGGCACAAGAGGGGGCCCAACCCTTCCATACTTTAACAAAGTTACTTCACCGGATCAATTGCAGTAAAGGAGACTTTGCAAAGTATATATACTTCTAGAATGATAAAACCATTATGGACTCGTGAATTCTAATAAATTCTCTAGCTTGAATAATAATGTAATATATTGAAAATATATATGGCCTTAGCATGGGTAATAATCCAATAGATGCGTTTATGACCCATTTCATCGATCGTGATTGCAGAATATTATCAAAGTAAACTGGTTAATATTAGTTGTTATTTTTGATGGCTAGAAAGAATGATAAAGAACATGGCTATAGCAGCCCTTTGGTTAAGTTTTGTAAGGAAATTAATTACCAGTAAGAGTGAGTGAGTATTTGTAGTGTTTTTGTATTTTAATTAAATAAGTTTTAAGGGTTTTTTTGACTAACTGGCGTTTGCTTACTTAAAAACACTGCCATTGGGTCAAATGAGAGAGATATTACATAATGCTGGTTGGAGTTCAGTGTTGTAGACGACAACAAGGCCAACATTATTAATACATAATGTGTATTATATTTTCGGAGGGAAAAAAGCTAAAACAGATGTGTCACACATTTTATTACGTAAAAGTTTTAATGATTTGACAGTAGCTGCAATATATGTAACTACTGGATGGGTCATTAGTGTCTGATGGTCATTAGGCTCACTACAGCTTCATGGTGCTAATAAGTTTTTGTGTAGTTTCTTTTCTCTCGACAAATGTTTGTTTTTGTAAACAAGTCCGAATCATGTAGCCTATATATCTACTTCATACTTCAGCATTATTTCGCACTATTTTGTAAAACACAACATAAATATATAATTTATTTGGGAAATTAAAAAATATTCATTTCCTCAAATAACATACTATAACTGACAAAAAAGCGACTGATAAAAATGATCCAGTGTAATACAGAACGTTATTTCACAGGTCTACTTCAAGTTGCACAGGTACTTTTTATTACAAAAACAAATTGACAATTATTATTTTATTTTATAATGTTCTGTTATTTTGTAATTTGCTTAGTGAGGTGGGAAATATTTATGAATATTAAGCACTCCATTTATCTTCTAAAAAAAAGCACTGTTTATCAAAAAATGTGAAAATGATCTAAAAGTGTTTTTCTACAGGTTATTTATTCGTAACTTAATGAAACCTATCATGGAGGGTCACTGTAGCGAACTGCAGTTATAGACGATTAGCAAGGCTTGGATATGACGAAGGTAATCAAATCTGTTTCAGTCAGAAGAAGTAAATATTAAAAAAATGTTCAACCAAAAATTGGAGCAGCTTCAACAGAATAACAAATTTAAACTTGACTATATACATACTTTGACCTGAAAAGAAAATATAAGAGAAAAATAGTATCGCTCAGGCTAGCTTTTGACCGACTCTAAGTTTAGATGTGGAGTGAGAAGTTCAACCCTCAGAATGTTATTTTAAATATATTCCTTATTATGTGCTTATGAACGTGAGAATGCTATAGATGATTAATATTAGAGACTTACTTTTTACCTGAATTTCGCTCCATTTAAAAAATTGCTTGGCCTCCAAAAATAAAATATCTTTCTTAATAATCAAATTTCATAGATGTTTTATAGACCAAAAATGTTCTAAAATTACATTTGACACTTATTACGTTTTATAAATTGTTTTAAGATAATAATAATGTCATATAGGGCAGGTTTTTTATTTTGGTCTTAAATTGTACCCCATCCATTCCACTCAGTCGATTTCGGCTATTAGCGTAAAGAAGTTCCAAAACGTATTTGGCTCCATTCTTTTAGAAATTGCAAACGCAAGAGATCGTCAATAAGTANAAATAAAATCTATTTCGGTATTGAAAATATCTTTCTGCCAACCGTTACCTGTTTCCTTTTAAGACAGGTGTTTTAGAGGGGGAACAAATTAAAAATCGGAAAATCTTCATTTACAATAGCAAAATATTTCCTTACCGAGACGTAAATTGTAAATTTTTAATATAAAAACAATTTGTATCGGTAGAGGATTTATTAGAAAGAGATTGTAATTAAATTTCTCGACAGACATTATGATAAATTTTATACTGGGACCGGAAGAAAAAGTGAGTGCGCTAGACAAGAAAACATGATGTGCGAAAGCTCGGCAAATAACACCAATTTGACACGGTCCAACCCGGAAGAAGAAACGGTAAATATATGATTAATATTAAAAAATATAGAATACACAACTTGAAAAAAATGATTAAAAAATAAATTAACTAATTAAAAAAAACAAATAAACAATGTATTTACAGTTTCTTCTTCCGGGTTGGAACTTGATAGTTGCCGAGCTTTCGCACATCATGTGATGGCTTCTTCAGGGCTGAAAAGAGAATGATGTGCGAATGCATTGGCATTCATCAGAGATTTATTTAATTTAAATAGAGGCAAACTTAGTAAAAGTAAATACTATTGTACATATATATTATTGAGTATATATAACTGTATTTTTTCCAAATTGTTGATATACATATGTGCGTGTGTGGCAGTTTGTCTCAAATTAAAATAAAATCTATTTCGGTATTGAAAATATCTTTCTGCCAACCGTTACCTGTTTCCTTTTAAGACAGGTGTTTTAGAGGGGGAACAAATTAAAAATCGGAAAATCTTCATTTACAATAGCAAAATATTTCCTTACCGAGACGTAAATTGTAAATTTTTAATATAAAAACAATTTGTATCGGTAGAGGATTTATTAGAAAGAGATTGTAATTAAATTTCTCGACAGACATTATGATAAATTTTATACTGGGACCGGAAGAAAAAGTGAGTGCGCTAGACAAGAAAACATGATGTGCGAAAGCTCGGCAAATAACACCAATTNAGGCTCAATGTATTTACAGTTTCTTCTTCCGGGTTGGAACTTCAGCCCTGAAGAAGCCATCACAAGATGTGCGAAAGCTCGGCAACTATCAACAACTTGACACGGTCCAACCCGGAAGAAGAAACTGTAAATATATGATTAATATTAAAAAATAAGTTATATTATAATTTTGGTATAAATGTATTATAATATGACATCATTCATAATGTCAGTCATTTATCCCATCACTCCCATTGCCCCGAAGAAGGCCTAAAATTTAGGCCGGAACTTTGGATATAATAAAAAAATTTTCTTTTACAAAATAACTCTAAATGTTACACAATCCAAGACCAAATCCTCCTCATAAATATATTATGAATTTACATAAATTATCATAACATATGAAGGAAAAATGACAATGAAACAAGTGTATGTGCCTCAGTAGCCATCTGCATTGGGGTATTGACTTCTGGAATTTTGTATCGTTAAAATAAAGAATAATCCACAGCTCAACCAAATATGTAATTTTTCTAGAGTTGTTAGTACCACAACTCTGTAAAGGAAAATCATGTATTAATGACATTATTAAGACCATTAGTGAGAGGGAAGAGAATAAAAAAATCTATCCGTCCTCGCCAGGAATCGAACCTGGATCTCCTGCTATCCGGGCCGGAATGTTTCCGTTACATCACCGGGACGAGCCAGATAACTTATTAAATTCCCAACACACTAGCTAGAGCCTAACCCACGAGAAAGACGAATACATCGTCTTAAGCTCGAAGGAGCTGACATTGTCTTTATAATTTTTCTTTATAAATATTTACTTAGTTGTGGTCAGCTCTTTCAAGCTTAAGACGATGTATTCGTCTTTCTCGTGGGTTAGGCTCTCGCTAGTGTGTTGGGAATTTAATAAGTTATCTGGCTCGTCCCGGTGGTGTAACGGAAACATTCCGGCCCGGATAGCAGGAGATCCAGGTTCGAGTCCTGGCTGGGACAGATAGATTTTTATATCCTATTTCCACTCATCAATTGAATAAAATTTACGTGGGATAATAAACCACAACCAAATAAATATTTAAAAGACTAAATATTGGGCGATATTTGTAGGACAGTGGTACTTTTGTAAAAGGCAACAGTCATATGATTTTTTTTTTCCGACTTACTTTATTGGATTCTTATTAGGCAGTTTAAAAATATGAGAATATTCGTCCTATTTTTATCATTTTATTTAGTAGAATTTTATACGTTAAGAGTTTTTATAAGCGTAGCAGCACTTATGTATTTAGTCTGCCGGTCTGCTGGAGCATTGCAAAAGGTAAATCCAGGAAACCTCTTGGTCTAAAACTAATCCTCTTAGGTTTTAATAAAGGAACGGTCTGCAGATTGGACATACCTCACATTTCTCCTGTTTTTTTCTTGTTTGTCTGAACTTAATTACTCCGACCCACTGTTCAGACGATGTAATTAAAAATCTTCTCTTCTAGATTTAACATACTGGGAAACTCGTATTAAAAGGGCCACGGGAATGATTTTGAACGTTTTATTCTCTTTCTGCACAAAAAATTGTTCACTCAACTAAAAAGAATTAGTTTTTTACTAGAGAGGAGATCAAAATCCCTAATTTAATGGGAATTTTTTGTATTAAAAATGTATTCATGTGTTTTAAAATAATATATAATATGAATGTTAAAAATTTACAATTTACATCTCGGTAAGGAAATATTTTGCTATTGTAAATGAAGATTTTCCGATTTTTAATTTGTTCCCCCTCTAAAACACCTGTCTTAAAAGGAAACAGGTAACGGTTGGCAGAAAGATATTTTCAATACCGAAATAGATTTTATTTTATTTTAAGACAAAATGCCACACACGCACATATGTATATAAACAATTTGGAAAAAATACAGTCATATATACTCAATAATATATATGTACAATAGTATTTACTTTTACTAAGTTTGCCTCTATTTAAATTAAATAAATCTCTGATGAATGCCAATGCATTAAATCTTGCTAAGCCAGGAACGATACGGTATTACAGGGATTGGTACTAAGAGTGCTAACATTGTCAAAGCAATTATTAATAAATTCAACTAGTAGTGCGCCCAGGCCTTTATGTACTTTCCTCAAACACTCTCCTTTTGCAGGTCAATAAGATTAAAGTTTTCTTAATCTTTTGTTTTCCCCCACCTTAAATGAAACAAGGGAAATGCGTTGTTTGAGGAGCTATTGAACGGTGTACTATTTATATTAATGAAAATTGACTTTTACTTGAAGGCGAATTCGTAATAAATATTTGACCGTATATAGGGGTTACTGAACTATTTTCAATATAAACTAATATGAGAGGCTATTTACATTAAAACAGAGACATTTATCACCCTCAGTGAATGGTCTAATTATCCGAAATTTCATAGTGTGCATGTTACAGGCTGTAGAGATAGCATTCTACAAGCCATCTGAGCTCTTTCCGAAATCCCCGGAATCGAATCCGTACTTTCTGTAGGCGCCCCGACGAATGCCACTCCCCCACCCCCCAGAAATGCCGGTTTTGCAATAAGCCGCGGTCTTTTGAAGATGAGCGTAGAGCGGTGGTCGTGTCTACCCCACTGGTCGCGTTACGCTTCCGTCTTTTAATAAAATACGGATTATCTCTTCAGCTTTTACTGGATCCCTGTAATCCGCCCTTCGCCCCAACTCGATTCTCTAACTCCTTTCGGATAGAATAAACACACTCTGACTAGTCTATATTCATTTTAAAATATGCAATACTTTATATATTACACTATTTTATCATTTTTACTCAGAAGAAGCNTCCAAACTGTTTAATTAATTCATTATTGGCTGAAATCAGTCGACGAAAAGATTTAGCGTGAGACCAAAATTTAAAATCTGAAAATTTTCGTTAGAAAAAAAAAAGTATAGAACAAAATAGGCGTAGAATGTAATTTTTTAACATATTGTTAAAGATTAGGAAAGCATGTGACGAGAGGTTTAAACCCGTACAGGATACCTGTTGGGGAAGAGGCCAATTGAAGGAAGCCACCTGCTTCCTCCCTTCGCAAGAGTAAATTGAGTTTACTTGGAAATGTGGAAATAACTATTAGATTCTTCTAGGCCTGCCGCGGCCCTTCCTCTTGAAGCATATCGCCAGCAGCCCTGCCATAGTCAGTGTTGAGTTAATCTCAGCCAGTCACAGTGCGTAGGACCGCTCGTACGTAGCCTTTGCAGGTATTAGCGAGTAATTTTGAGGCCTTTTTTTAATAACCATATATAATATTTTTCTGCATATCTGTTAATTAGTGTAAATAATTTATCCTTTCTATTTATTTATTATTTAGTAAAGGCAGTAAATTCTATTGTTATCGGTAATTAGTAGGTGTACTTATTTGTTATAATAAATTAAACTCAATTTATCTTTTTTCTAAATTATTATTGACCCGTAGTACAGAACAATATATATATATATATACCATATAGGTAAATTCAGGAATCGCAGAGAGGAATCAGCTTTCCTTCCTATGCTCGCATCATGTGTCCCTGGAAGTAACATATTTCTCTACCCAGAAGCCAATACTGAAACATGTTGAACGTGACATAATAGTGCAGGAGTGTGTTGTTTATGTTTATTTGCCGTGAGAAATCTCACCTAAACTTCTCACGCCAACCCACAATGAGCTACAGGCCGAGACGGATCCTGTGTTCCACCTCGAAGCAATGCGATACCTCTGTATTCAGAGCAAATATATTTAAATCTTAATGTATTCTATGACACTGACTGACGTTGAGGACAGGGGCAGTTCACCCTCTGCATCTGACAGTGATATCTATTTATTTCAAATTAACCCTTTAATTACGGAATATCTCATACGCTCATCCCGTTTTTCCTGTTTAGCGCACTCACTTTTCCTTCCGGTCTCACTTCAAAATTGTTCATAATTTCTGTCGAGAAATTTAATTACAATCTCTTTCTAATAAATCACCAACCGATACCTACGATCCATGAAGTCCTATTTCCTCCGAGCAACAATTAAATCTAATTTTTAAGATTAAAAAATAATAGGTGCTGGAATATTACCATTTCTTTAACACTAAACATTTGGTTAATTATTGAGGTATGTTCCACTGCACGGTTTTTCAGTGTGACCCGAAAAAAGCCAAAGCTAAAAAAGAAGAATAAAGCTTGCTATAAATTAATTAATTAAATATAACAAAAATAAATACGTGGAAAAGATAAGAACTTAAACCAATTACCAAATTAACTAAATACGAGTATAAATTTAGTATTGCTTTAAACCCCTCCTTCCCCACATTCCGCGAAAAATAAATTTATTAAACATTCTATAAGCAAAATCCATATTACCGCAGTGGGTTTCTATATTTATAAAGTACTAGGTTATGTCTAAACTTCAATATTGCATTTCTATTTTCGTTAATACGTTGTTTTTTTACAAATGTTACATGATATACTTTTCATTAGAAATGTTACAGGAAATAATTTTTTTTTTAAATCTTAGCATAAAAAATTGTTTATTGGACCTCCTTCCTTTCACCAATTTTAGCCATTAACGAATTAGTTATGTTGGTAAATACCTATATAAACATTTTTGTAAAGTATCAATAAACATGAATAGATTGATTTCCTTTGAAAAAATCTTTTAAAATAATAATCTCTTACTGTAAACCCTCAGCTTTTAATGTTTTAAATATTAACACATTTGTAAATCTTAATTTAATGTCCCATAACAAATGACACCTGAATGAATGTAGTCAATGAAGGAATAGGTATGATGGTGACCCATGATTCCACTGAGAGATCTGAATCACAAGTCTGGTAGGAGACGAAATGCCGAGGAACAACTATATATTTCAAAGTGTGCTCTTAGCGTCGTCTCCTGTCTTCTGGATGGAGCCTCCACTTATAACTACACAAACTCTCTATAACTATATCGTGGGAATAAACAAACTATCTCAAGTTGAGAGTCTTCTACGTCTCCTCGGAGAGTTACATATCCCGGAAGCTGGTACTTCCAAACTCCTGTCGTACTCTATCCGTGAAGGAATGCAATCAAAACTTGGTCAGAAGTTGTCCTGGAAGTTACAACTCCTATATTTCTTGCACTTAAAACAGAATTTTAATAATTCTTTCCTTGTCTTTTTCAGGTATGTTCTCTTCGTTTAACGAGCTTTTATTTCAAAATGAACTGGACCCCGTTTGGGTAAGCATCAGCTATTGTTACCTAAACTATCCTTTCAGTACTAGGATATTTCACGCCAGAAAATCAAGCTATTCACTTTCCTAAGATATCACGATTAAAAAAAAAAAATCTTCAAATCTGTACTGATCATGCTTACGAAATGCGAAGCTTTTTCCCGTTGAAAAATAAAAAAAAAGTTATTAGGTATTTGAATTAGAACAAGATTCGTTGAATCAAGTTTTTATTTCACATATTTCTTTTTTGAACAATGAAATTAGTTGTGGTATGTAATCCTCCCTAATTTTATACAAGAAATGCAAAAGGAAAGCCAGAAAATTTATTTATAGCCGTTTTAGCATGGCGTATTTGCGTATTAGAGCCACCCCTACCTTGGCGCCCCTTAATCATGATTTTAAACGTATATATTTTTTGACTAACATATTATTGGAGGTGCGATTAAAGAAATATATATATGTTCATATTTTGAAATGAATGTTATTCCTTCCAGTTACGTCCTCCATTCAACATGCATCAAGCTGTTCGAAGCCACGAGGAGAGAAACTTTTCCGTCATCATTATGAGAAATCGGTAGTATTAATACATTCAGAAGTTTGTCGCACATGAAATTCGAATATTAAAACTATTTTGGAGTCCATGTTTTCTTGACCCCAATACCGGGGAAGCAAGATGTGAACACACTGCTATGTCCTATGTTACTGTGTGGGGCCGTAAGAGGCGGTACTTTGCCAGGGGGAGAAAAATACCCTTGCGATATAGAGCAGATAAATCCTAAGGGAAGATTTACAGATTGCGTTCGGCTTCTATGTTTGCTGCTCACGTAGGCAGCGTGCGTGCCGTCTTCCAGGGGTTCCCAGCGAGCGGCGTCTATTTCAGTCACATCTCGGGGGGGTGTCTTCGCGTCCTGATGGCTTCGAAATATGTCCCATGGAAAACAGTCACATCTACGTGGGGGGGCTTTGAAAATGTATACCCCTATACTCGAATAGTATATGGTTATAGACCTCAAGTACCTCTCTTAGGGTTATCAGGGTTGATTGGCTGGAAACGATACCATAGTATCTTATGATCTACTAAGGTATCTATTTTGTTCCAATTAGATTGCATATGGAGGCCCCCTGATGGCTTTCAACATACAAATAAATGTAGTTTCCCTTTAAGTTCAAAAAAGAGGTTATTCAGACTATTAAATAATGAAATCAGCCTAAAAATCATTACCCCCCCCCCCCCTCCACCATTGAGAAATCTTATTTTACAATTTATAAATATAAATTTTGTTGTGGTAAATTATCCCACGTAAATTTTAAACAATTAATGCGAGGGAATATAATAAAAAATCTATCTGTCCCAGCCAGGACTAGGCTTTTTTTTTATATATTTTTTTTTTCTTTGAGACAAATTAAATTGTTTTGAATTATTTGAAATTTTATTTGGTTTATAACTAATCTATTTAATAATTTTCATTTCCCGTGCAATAACTTGAGTCATAGAGGATGGGCAAATGCACGACCTACTCCAATCTGCCCTGGACGGGACTCGAACCCGAAGCGAATGAGATCTAAACGGTTTTCTTTAATGATTCTATTTTATTAAGGACTAAACTATTTTAGTAACTGATCTACTGATCTAATTTTCATGATATCTTAAATTTAATTATTTTTCTTGCTACGATTGTAGATTGAACGTGTAAGTTATGGAATTTAATTTAGAAAGATCTGTATTCTCAAGTTCGTTAAGCTCGGGATCTACTTGTCTGAAGTGTATAAATCTACGTTTTTATTTGTTTTGTTGTGTTTCCATCATTTTTACCTGAACAACATTTCGTTCATTTGTACCAAATTCGATCCATTAATCTGATATTTATTTCTTCAATTTTTACTTTGAAAAATATTATCGGCTATGTTAAAAATGACCATATATATAGAATAAAATAAAATATTGGTAAATAATTTGAAGCTGAATTTGAAACAGTGTTTCGTGTTCCAAAGTACTTTTATTTTTCTCCTGGAGTATGATAAACAGTCAATTCTATTTAAGCAAATATTGCAATAATGTTTAATTGCGGACCCTCCAATTTTTAAATTTTGCATTTTGCTTTGTTCTTAATTTGTTATTTAAATTTTAATTATATATTTTGTTACATTTTATCATTGCAATTTCGTTTTCATAAATCTTCCACTGGGTATGAATAATGCGGATTTTAGCGCTTGACATTCACTTTCGAATTACTTAAATCTTAAGATATTATTCCCTTTCTTTAATATTCAGTTTTTTTAAATTTTTATTTCTTCACGCAAAAACAAATTGTATTCACTAAAAAAAAAAGAGTAAATCCCTTCAAACATAAATGCT
>KZ807902.1:136464-150498 GCA_000696205.2 Oncopeltus fasciatus | reverse complement strand
AAAAAAAAAAAAAGTATGAATATCTCCCGCAAGATACATCAGTTTGAGGAGCCTGCACTGAAATATACGGTCCCCTAAAAAGTAATGACTTACCTTTTATGACCCCTGTTTACTGACCGGCTTACATTTTTCTGCTTACTGTTCTTTTCTGTTTTCTACCTTCCTTGTTTGTGAGAAAATATGTTTTTTCTTTGTTTTATATATATATTTTTTTTTTTTTAGTAATTTTAAATATAATGAAGGAATAAAGATAATTTGCTCTATTGTGAGTACTTCTTGAGAGCACGAGTCAATAAGTTTGATCAATAAGTTTTCTCGATTTTTTCACACAAAATAACTTTGCAATTTGTTGAAAAGCTTTCTACTGCAGCAATAACATTTTAAATCCTAAAAAAGGAATGACAATTTTTATCGCAATTACCTTCTCATATTATTCGTTGGAGAAGGCGAGATTTCATTAAATTCACAAAATGAATACTAAACCTCAAAAAATTTGGATGGCTGGATCGTTATTACGAGAGTAAAGTAACTCACTAGGCATAAAATGCAATTTACTAATATTTTTATTGAATAATTTTTTTAAGAAAAACCACTCATTAAGAAAAGTATTAACGAATGTATCTACAATGACTTTATCCATTGTATATAAAAGTGATCAGAAATGTGTGGTGTTATCGGTAGGATCGGAGAAAATATCGTATCAAAATCTTGCAAGTTAAGCAAACTCAATAGCTACATTACTTCAGAATGGCTGTGTGTATGTATAGTTTTATGTGTGTTTAAAAGTGGAACAATTTATTAGTTATTAATTATATATATTCCTAAGATATTAATTCATCTTGTTTATCATGTACTCTGTTTTTTTGTGGTAACCAGTAAAAATTCATGTAGTTGCATTCAATTTTGATCTTTGTATTTTATTACATTTTATAATTTATTTCAATAATTACTTGTTAAATTCAAATAGCTCATTTTTAATGTATTCAAAACCCTGAAAGTCCGATATGGATTTATAATCTCATTCTCATGATTGAGCGAAGTATGCATTGTGAATATAAATCAGTACATTGATGCAGACTACATATTTTACGTGTTCTGGGATTACTTCCGTAGTCGAACGTATTCGGAACCGAACCTTGTTACAAACTCTGCCGAGGGGACTAATCGTGTTCCATCGACTATCGCAATTCCCTCTCGTGCTTGAAAGGTGTTGACTAGCTCGTGCGGCCGTCTACATCAAAGCCTCTCATTCAGCCCAAATCCAGGGAGTTTTAATTGGTTTATAGTCATCTGGAAGCTAGAGCATAGGGAGGGGGTTGTCAGTAAAACATATAGAGGGATATGCTCTCCCCCTCTGTCGTCCATACATCCAGAGCCGTCCTCCCACCCCCTTCCGGGCATTAATTGTGGCCGAGCCAACTCTGCAGATGAGAGACGGCCGACCGCAGGGCCTTCGCTCTGTCGGATAAGCGGGGAATCGGTCTCCCATGTGCCCTCGCTCTCCGGCTAATATTTCAGCGGGTCCCCTCTCAGCGAATATTCAAGTCGCCCTGATTAACTCCTCGCAAACTTCTATGGGAATATCTGAGTGAGGTGTGCCGACTCCCTCTGCCCGTTCTGCCTCCACTGACCAAAACTTGCAAGCATTTCTTATGCTTGAAGCAGACACCTTAAATCCACTTCGTAATCACTTATTAGCCGTCTATTTATTTAAATTTTATCTTGAAGTACATTTTGCTTTTAGAATCATTGGATCAGATGGAATAACACGACTTACTTTACCTCTTAAACCTAACAGTATTTCTGTAAAAGTAATCATTACACAGTTTATATAAAATAAAGCTTCCGAACATATATATTTTGTAAATATTTATTTATATATTCTAACAAAATAAGTTTTCATATTATGCACTTCAGACCACTAACATAGTTTAAAGTATAAACTTAATTAATTATAATTCCTTTTAAAACAGTGAATCATCTTTTAGTATTTTTGTAAAATTAATTATTTCATGTTTTATAATGATTAGATCTCCCGAGCTTGCAAATTTCACCTGAGAGAATTAAGCTACTGCAACCAGATCATGTTTTTGAATGCTCATCTGGAATGATTTCGTAATATGTATTTCCTTCTCTGTGAGTTATCTTCTTTAATTATTTATGTTTTAGTACAGTTGAATGGTAAAAAAATATATATATTCCTACTTGAATATTTATATGATCATTTGCGTCTAGTAAAACATAAAAAAGATTTTTCAGTGAATTTCGTAGAATAATTATGGTGATGGATATAATCAAGACTTATGGCTAAGTTAAAGCGGTGAAAATGTATAAAGGATGAAAAAAATGTATTATAATTAACACTTTTGTTATTATAACTGTTATGAAAAAATAATTATTACATGAAATGGAATTTTATTTTAGAAAATAGATTCGCGTAATATAGTTTTAGTAAAAATCTGGATGACATATCAACATTACTGTCACAATTAGCAGTTAAGGATTTTTGTATTTTGGAAAAGAAGAGTGTGTTTTTCCTTTCTCAAAAAATGTTTATTTACAATTTACGTAGAAAACATAGAAAAATAAGCCCTAAGATTAGTAAAGGGACGAGTGCTTCCAGTATTAACTTATTCGAAAGTATTTTTTGTAGAAAATATTCTTTTATGTGTCTGTTGTATTTTCTTCCTCATAAATCTTCCCAAATAAGGGCTTCAATTTGTGGCATAGGACACTTAAGGGTAGGTGAATCAGGCCCTTATAAATTCCCTTTATCCCCGCCATGGAAGGACTCTTCCTTATCTCGGCCAAACGGTCCTCCAGCGTGTGTGGGGTGGACTGCAGATCCCATCTGCCGCTGGAGAATCCTCCTAAGCCCCTCCCTTGAGGCCAACAGATAACCTCCAGCAACCCCCTGGAATGGAGTCCTGAAGAATGGACACCCGTCTTAAGGCGTTCCCCTCTGGGGGGTAACTTCTCCTGCAAACTCATCACCCGCCCAATCCCACTTTATTTATTTCAGAAGTAGTTAAAGTCAAAATTTATTGTGCTGTAGTCAAACTGCTTGCTTCTGAAGGAAAAACTAAAGTCAAAGTTTGCCATTAAAAGTGTTAGTAATCACCTCCAACTACTTGGAACTTCTAATTATTATCATGTTGGAGTTTCACTTTTCTTATTGTAGAGTGCATGAACGCATGCAATTTTTTTTTCATGTTTTCTTTTAGGAGTCCGTGACATACATGTTGGTATACTAATAGCCACTCAACTTTACAATTAGTTGTGATAAAACTGAAATTAGTATTTATAAATATTTTATTTGGTTGAGGTTTTTTTATCCCACGTAAATTTTAAACAATTAATGAGAGGGAACAGAACAAAAAAAAATTATCTGTCCTCGCCAGGAATCGAACCTGGATCTCCTGCTATCCGTGTGTGCTAAACCGTTACACCACAAGGACTAGCTAGTTATCTCATTAAATATCTAGAGATATCTAGCTAGTCCTTGTGGTGTAACGGTTTAGCACTCCGGCCCGGATAGCAGGAGGTCCAGGTTCGATTCCTGGCGAGGACAGATAGATTTTTTTGTTCTGTTCCCTCTCATTAATTGTTTGAAATTAGTATTGTTTATTGTTTTAAATACGAAATTTAAACTTTCATGTTCAAATGCTGGAGAAGAAACTGCTGCCCTCCAAAGTATCTTTAATTACAATAAAATATTTTTATTTTTGAATATCGTAAATATGAAATAACAACTTGGACTGATGAATAGCTTTTTCATCTATGTTTGCTATTTAATGTTGTGACATTAAATCAGATGTGTCTGAACTGCCCTTTGTTTGATTATTTATGATTTTATTTATTACATGCTTATAAGAGTGGACTTCATGACCCATCACCTGTTGAAGGCGTAAAGCCGATGAGAGTTGTGAGAAAAATAAATATTTTATGGAAAGCAAAGCAAGGAATTAATTTTTAGACTATGAATGCAGCCTAACTGAAATCTCTCATAAACATAAGAGATATTTTTATCTCGCATATTTTTCTGTAAACACTTGAGAAAATAATAATTAAGACGGGTTACTGTTTTTATGTTTATGTCCTCTCATGGACAACCACCTCTTCTTCCATTTAGCAAAAATCATATGCTCTTTTCCCAATAAATAATTTCTGATATTTTGAAATCTACTATAAACAAACAAACTTTGCTTCAATGTGTTCACGAGCAAAGAGATGTTTCTTAAGTATTTATAAATAATTAATGAAAAAAATCTAAAGGATTATTTTTAATTGACTCTTTTAATGAATAATACTGATCCCGACAGTTCAAACGAAACAATCATACGTTTCCTTCCCCGGTTACAGTATGCAGTTCCCTACTAGGAAGTTGGAGAAAGTATAGGAACAAGAGTTCGTGTGTGAGCCTCGCGATAAAAAAAAGGGTTGCAGATAAGAATGGGCTTAGGGCTGGAAGCAATCTAAGTTGTGGAGAAGTAGGACGGGCTGTTTGCTACTCCGAGGTAGGAGCACACCAGCTGTGTTTGTCTTAGGAAGTAGCGTGGGCCCCCTGGATTTGCTGAAAAGTATTATGTGCTTAAATCAGCTGGTCGTCGGAGTTAAAGGATGAGTTGTAATTACCACCAACCAAGGATATAAGAGGACTCTTGTCAGAAATAATGCCTTAATGGTTAAACTACTTTAAAGATAAAAATAAATTAGCAATATATTTTTATAATTTTTTTATTNAATTTTTTTATTATAATATTAGTTTTCAAGGGTAATATTTCTAAAGGGGTGATCATTTCTGCAATTGCTTAGAATATCAGCGAATTCAACTCATTAATGGTAGGCATAGCGGCGTGCTGGAAATAAATTCAGTTAGTGTCTTACGTTTCTTACGCTTATCCCTTACAACATTTTAAAAAGATCTTATATTAAAGAATGTATTTAAAAGTGTAACTATATTGCTAACACTAGCTAAATATTGTACTCTTCTCTTATTATTTCCTGTTGAGTCTATAGTCAGCCTTAGCGACCATATGTTTTCCGGTTTCATTTATTTTTGTAGGATCAAACTCTTATTTACTCATAATAATTTCCCTTAATAATGACTCGTAGGAAATTCGCTTAGCTAACGCTCCTTGAGTACGACGGACTCCTAAAACATCTAAACTTCCATGAAGTGTCATACCTTCCGTAATCCGTCTTCATTGGTTTCTGCTAACCATCTTCTGTTGGCGCTTTCGAGAGTTGAATACAGACAGTTACAGAGAACACATGTATTCGGCCACGAGGATGGACAATGTCCGAAAGCGCTCGCCAACAGAAGATGGTTTGCAGAAAGCAATGAAGACGGATAATAGCAGGTATGGTAGTTCTATATTCATTGGTAGTTATAATAACCCTTTAGATTCCATGAAGTGTGCTTATTATACAGAAGCTAACACATCATTCCACTCCAGGCGCGTATTTTGGCACTAATCGCGGATTCCAGAACAGGAATTATATTCGTGCCGTCATACGCTCAGCTTAATCACTCCTGAGCCCCAGCTGTTCGGAACCCTCCTGTCCGAAGTACTTAAAGCACCCTTTAGCGTGTAACTATGTCCTTCATGCGTTACGTATGAATGTTGTGAATGCTAAAAAGGGAAGTTGGCCTTCCTAATGGGTAAACTCGAGTCCCAACCCCGTTAGAGAACAAAGCGATTTTCCACAAATACCACTTACATTACAATTAGTGCCCCTCCATTAAGGCTGGTTTTCCCACCCAAAACGCGCTCTTCACGAGGAGAGAGGAATGCCCTTATCTTTCAGCACAAGGATACTTCTTATCGACTACTTTCCAGCTAGGAATTGTTTACTTAAATTACGTTTGTGCATTTGAAAATTATGACGATATTCTCTTTAAAAGAATATATTAAATTATTTAAAAAAAATAGATTTGAAGCGACATCTTCTAATAACTATCATACCTTATATTATCCGTCTTCATTGGTTTCTGCGAACCATCTTCTGTTGGCTAGCGCTTTCGGACATTATCCATCCTCTTTGCCGAATACATGCGTTTACTGTCACTGTCTGTATTCAACTGCCTTCTAATAACTCTAAAATGTTATAATTATATAGTGTGGCTTTTTAGAATTAAGATTAAAATTTATTTTGTTTAGTATATAGAATTCTTGATGCTACTAAACAATGAGAAATAAATTTAACCAAATAAGAATTAAATATATCGGAACAAATTTGTTAGTACTTTATATTGCTAGTCAAATATTACAAGTAAGTGTCAATTTTAAAATCGGAATTCTCTACGGCTTACAACTACAATTCTGATATTTATGATATTATACATATGATGACAATTATGGTAACACTATTATTTTATTAAAAACTTAATTTTCTTCTATTAGTTTCTTGTCTGGTATTGTCGCTCCTTCAGGAGCTTAAAATATAATTTAGTAACAAACTGTAATTAGAAGTGTTAATTGGAACCAAGTTTACGTCCAAACCAGTGGGGGAACTTTCTAATTTTTATACGTAAATTCTGTCTTTTTCTAAACAATATTTCCGTCAATATCAGACTTAAAGCTAGTCGAGAAAAATGAAGATTTAAATAAAATGAGAATATTTTTATCATTTTTACCACAATACTTTCAATATAATAATTACTCAAATCAGCAAGGAAAAGAGATATTATGATCATTTATTTGTATCAGGAGAGCAGAAAAACCTTGTGCATCACTAAATGGTATTAGAATTTTTGCTATTCTGAGTGTGGAAAAATTATGTTGTGCTACAATACTTGGCAAAATTTTGAAAAATAAAATAAAACATAAAGAAGGCTTTCACCAATGGAACTTTATTTTAAATTGCACAGTAAAAAACATTTTTAAATGAATTTGAAATCTAAGTGTGAGACTTGTTTTCTTATTTTCTAAAGCAAATCCACCCCTTCTTACTTGTAAAACCGCCCTCTTACCAGCGATGCACGTACTGCGCCCCCTCGAGGTGAAGGCGTCGGTATTTCTCGACGGTCATTACTAATTTGTCGAGTCACGTTGGAACAAACCAGATTTCTCCACCTGAATAATTAAGTGACTTCGTCCTCTTGAAAAGCCTCCCTCTTCATTTCAACCCCTGTCAAACCTTTTCACAAAGAAAACTACTCTTATTGTATTTTAATGCAAAGAAAACTTTGTCATACATA
Organism: Oncopeltus fasciatus; assembly: GCA_000696205.2. Classification (NCBI taxonomy): domain Eukaryota; kingdom Metazoa; phylum Arthropoda; class Insecta; order Hemiptera; family Lygaeidae; genus Oncopeltus; species Oncopeltus fasciatus. The sequence continues at coordinate 143,294 of KZ807902.1, read as the reverse complement.
AGAAATTCATAGAACACTCCACTTGAAAACCTCATAAAGTGTCATACATAAAAAATTCAAAAGCACTTCACTTGTGTCAGTAACGGGGTCTAAATGTTCCAAATGTTAAATAATAATAGTAAGAATTAATAAATTATGGGTTAAAGTTTAAACCTGATTTTTTAAATTATTATTTCATTGATATTATTAATGCTCTCTGAATATTATTTTATTTTTATATTTTCGCATACTATAGTACAGAAAAAAATTATTCTTTTTTAAATATTAATTATGTTCTCATTATTATTATTATTATTATTATTTAATTACCATATGTGTATGTTGTACATTATTATTATTATTTATTGCAAACTATGAGAGCACATTGCAAGATGCACGCTGTGCAGTATGTAATTTCAAAAATAAATAATTTAAAAAAAAAAAAAAAAAAAAAAAAAANATTAAAAAATACATTTTTTAAATTTGTGTTTTTTGGATCTACCCTTGACCGAACCCCTACTAAAATCATCTTAGAATAATACCTACGGTCAACAAACTCTCCTTTTGAACAAAAGATGGAACTTCATTTGCGCGTTTATTTTTCTTCTTCTTTATTTTTTTCTATCAATTTCTAAAAAAAAACAATAAACTTGTAGGGAATGTTGATTAGAAATTTACCAAATTACTTCGGGCTGTTCATTGCGATACAGAGAAAGAAAGATAAGTTGTTTTTGTTTTGTTTTTTTTAATGAAGAAAACAATATAAGTAAAATTGTTCTTATATATAGGTACACATCATAAGTTAAAACTCTATGAAAGTAATTGATTAATTTTATAGAATTAATTAATGGACCAATATAATGGGTGAGTCATACCACATAGAGTTACAAAATATGTTTCTTCGTATTGCGGCGGGGTTGCAACATTTGTAACAAATGAAAGTCTTATTTATTCTCTTTAAATTAATAAACAAACACAAATTACTCGTTGTAAGTGAAGATAGATATATTACTATAATACCTTCTATTATCCATCTTCATTGGTTTCTGCAAACCATCTTCTGTTGGCAAGCGTTTTTGGACATTGTCCATCTTCTTGGCTGAATACATGTGTTCACTGTCACTGTCTGTACTCAGTTGAATACAGACAGTGACAGTGAACACATATATTTGGCCACGAGGATGGATAATGTCCGAAAGCGCTCGCCAAAAGAAGATGGTTTGCAGAAACCAATGAAGACGGATTACAGAAGGTATGATAGTTCTATATTCATTGGTAATGATAATAACCCTTTAGATTATTTACTTAATGCAAACTACTTCTTAACATATTACACGCTCAGATGAACTAAATTGAACCGTACTTCCGTACTTTAATGTACTGATATTAGTACATATTTATTATATACTATTAGAGCTCATTGCAAGATGCACGCCGTGCAGGATGTAATTTCTAAATAAAATAATAAATAAAAAAATTATGTTCATTAATTCTGTGTACCATATACCAGAAAAAATTGACCAAGTGAATTTTTAATGGAAATATTTTAGTGCATTACATTTTCCCCCGGTATTTTAAAGGTTGGAGTTGTCCTTAATTGACCAATAAAGCTAGTTTTATCTTTCGTACATGTCCATAAGAAAAGGATCTTCAATTTCACTCTGAGTGAGCATCTGTATGTATGTTAGGCGCTCTGTCGGTTTGAAAAGCTCCATCCTTGCCAAAGTAATTCAATACGAGAGGAAGGATTCCGTCGATGGGGAGCCGGTAGTGAGCGGTATCTCGCTGCGGTATCGGCAGGCGGCACGTGACTCCACTCACAACGCGCCATATCTGCTAGATCAGCTGATTGGCGGGTTCCGACACAGCAGCCCGCCGAGGCGTCCTTACCTACCTTTCCCTGCTCCTGCTCCTTTGTATGAAGGACGCGGAGGGGGGGTATCGGGGACAAATTACCTGGGGAGCAACCGCTAGGCGATTGAGTAAGCGTAGCCAAGGGAATAAATAGACTTTACCTGGGCTCGAAGCTACGCTAGCACTAACTCTCGCGAACGCATTTAGCGTATCCGACCAATTTCGGTTAAGGAAATCGTTCGTTACGAAAGGAAATCAAGTTCAAGAAAAAATTAAGAAATAAAATTTATTACGTTACACCCAATATATATATATAATGTATTGTTTATAAATAAACCATTGCATTCTGTGATTTAGGATGAATCAGGTGGTGTGAATGTACGTGTCACCTTTGTGTGTGTGTGTGTGTGTGTGTGTGTGTGTGTGTGTGTGTGTGTGTGTGTGTGTGTGTGTGTGTGTGTGTGTGTGTNTGTGTGTGTGTGTGTGTGTGTGTGTGTGTGTGTGTGTGTGTGTGTGTGTGTGTGTGTGTGTGTGTGTGTGTGTGTGTGTGTGTGTGTGTGTGTGTGTGTGTGTGTGTGTGTGTGTGTGTGTGTGTGTGTGTGTGTGTGTGTGTGTGTGTGTGTGTGTGTGTGTGTGTGTGTGTGTGTGTGTGTGTGTGTGTGTGTGTGTGTGTGTGTGTGTGTGTGTGTGTGTGTGTGTGTGTGTGTGTGTGTGTGTGTGTGTGTGTGTGTGTGTGTGTGTGTGTGTGTGTGTGTGTGTGTGTGTGTGTGTGTGTGTGTGTGTGTGTGTGTGTGTGTGTGTGTGTGTGTGTGTGTGTGTGTGTGTGTGTGTGTGTGTGTGTGTGCGTGCGTGTGTGCGTGCGTGCTTGTGTGTGTGTGATTTAGAATCTAACACACCAGTACAGACACACAGACCTATAAAGTCTCTCATCACTGACGGGATAAACCTTTATTAGGCCCACAATCTATTCTTAACCCACGAAACGTCTAAATTGAGGGTTTGTCACTAATGTTATTGACGAAAATTACATTAATGAAAAATACATGTATATTAATGAATATATATATATATATATATCACTGCACAAATTCTGTCAAATCTTCAACAAAATCAATTATTCTCTATTGAAAACAACAATTTTATTATATATATATAGCGTCTTAATCTATAGAGGTCATATAGTCTTGATAGGTATAATTATCAAAATTTTATTGTACGTGTTTTAAAGTTATTATATTATTAGATTTTGCAAGTGTATAATCGCTTAATATACATTCATGTAGAATATATTTAGAGCTATTATGTTCAATGTAACGTTCAGTGTAAGAAAAAAAAAAATAATCAAGCTTAATATAGGTCGAATTTGTAAGACGCATTTGTATAAATTGTATATATTTCCCAGGTGGGCTCTAACTTTTGGAAAGTATAGCCTGGGGAATACCTCTTTACCTAAATTGTGCTCCACAATCATTACTCTTTATCACTATCACCTTTAAAGAAATATAAGAGTTCTTCGTCGTTTTATCATTATTTGTGTCTTTGGTTGTCATAGTTTCTCCCAATAAAAGAGATTTTTGAGAAAATTTCTTCTTAAACTCGATATATTGAAAATGTTATTTTTCTAAATTATATTTATAAAATATAAATCCGAAACCCTAACTGAAATCATCTAATAAAAAATAAAAAATAAAAAAAAATTCCTTACCGACAAAACTGGGGCCAGGTTCAGTCGTCTTACTTTTTACACTCATTTCTCTCTCTCCCCTTTTCTTGTTCCCTATCTTTGAAATAGATCAAATTCGTCATATACTCTCGTCTATTTACATCTTTAACGAAGCATGGGACTCCTGCATATTTAACACAGCTACTGAGTGCCTGACTTTCAAGGGGACTTGGACAAGGCGAGGAGTTGTGTACAAACATACACAATGAGGGAACTTAAACATTAATCATTTTTCAATAACCCCCGGGAACTGACTTCTTGGACTTGAGCCAAAAAAAAAAAAAAGAAGTGTGGAGAAAGCGACTCGATGACGTCGACTACCCTTATCTATCATTCCAAATTTTGTTTTGACAGGACAGTTTAGATAAGGTCATATATCTCCCTCGGTCTATTGTACTGTATCGCTACAGTTTTTCGTTGTTTTTACTCTAAAACGTTTTTCTTTTGCAACTCCCAAAGATCATGTTCCATCATGACTGTAGCTCATGTAATAATAATAATGGTTATCTGAGTATTTTATAATGTTATTTTCAAAGTGTTCAATTTAAAATTACTTAATTTAAAAGTAGTTTATGCCTTAGAATGTTATTATCAAAGTGTTTAATTTAAAATAACTTGTTATCCCTGATAGAAAATTGTTATCCAAATAACCCAAAGCTCACATACTTATAACTAAATAAGTGTATTGGTGTCCTAAGATGGACTAGAATAGTGAATAGAATTCATTCAGTTTTTAAATTTTTTTTATTGACTGCAATCATATTTTTTCCATGTGAAAGATAATTTTATTTTCTCTTCTCTCCGCTACTTTAAACATAATTATTAAGTCATCACGTTTTAACGAGAGAAGAAAAATCAGGAGAATAAAAATGAATTCACGTCGATCTTACTACATGCTAAAGAAATAGTCTTCTGAAAGTTTATACCTACGATGTATACTTCAGGGGACATTCTTTTTATATTAATAATCTTTGTATCGGGGCAGAGATTCAGTTATAATTAAGGGTCTATACTCCATTCATACTTATATAGTTGAGATAGAAAGAATCTATCTCTTCCTCCTGAACTGAGAGATTTCTGAGCTCCGATGATGGGATCATAAATCCTGAAAGCGTTCAGCTTTATAATAACAGTTTTATGCGAATATTGGAGTTGTTAATTTGGTATAACCTTTCTTTTATTAATTTTATTATTATTATTAAGATGATTATTATTACATTTTTTTAAGCTTTATATTATTATTATTTTAGTCTGTGAAAAATCATAGTTCAAACTAGGGTTATACACCTGGTTTTTTTTCCAGTTCCATGTGTTTGATAGTTACAAAATAATAAATAAAAAGAGAACAATCCAAACTTGATAATACTTGAGAGTCATGTAACTTGTCTTAAGATAAACGAAAATAAATAAATAAAAATATATCTTTATACGTGAGTGTCAATGTCAATCAGAATATAGTAAGTTAGGGGGAGAAAGAGAGATAGAGAGAGAAAGTGAGGGAGGGTGTATGGGAAAGAGAAAGAGAGGGGTGAGTGGAAGGGAAAAAGTGAAATTGGGAGGATAGGAGGGAGAGGGAGGGAGAGAGAAAGAGAGAGAGAGTGAGAGGGAGAGGGAGAGAGAGAGAGAGAGAGAGAGAGAGAGGGAATGAGTGAGTGAGTGAGGGTGGATGGGAAAGAGGAAGGGAGGAGGTGGATAAGAAAGAGAAAGGGAGAGAGAGATGGACGATTGTGTATTGGATTAGAAAAACTCGACAAGTCTTAGTTCCTTCAAACGAAAACCCCTTTAAACTTGGCAGTAGCACTACCGTGATTGTAGTAGCAGGAAAGGTGACAAAGTGAAGGAAATGGGAAGCTACTCCGTTCTGAGCAGGGGAGATTCCGCCCGACTCGCCATTCCAGCTGATTTGAGGGGGCTCGCCGGCGATATTTCCCCGATATCTGAGACATTAATGTGAAGGTGTTCTCCCCGAAGCGGCGGTCTGGAAGTAACGCTTCCACAAGTCTGTAACAAGACGTCTCCGGGGAGTAGGTCACGTGAGCCCATTTACCACGCCCGTTTCACTCTCACCCTCTCCGCCTCCCTCATACTCCATGATTTGCCCTGTATTCCATTCCTACCCCCCTGGAAACTATTATAAATGGATTGGTTATAATTTAACACCGGACTAACTTGTACTATTACTATTAATAAAAGGATTGGAATCAGAATTTCAATTCTGACGTCACACAAGAAAACCTTCTATTAATATTTACATAAAGTTTTGCCAAGTGTTAGGCTTTGCTCTTGGCTCTACTTTAAAAAAGTCTAATCTAATATTTTAATGCATTGTTGTTGTTTATTGTATTCAAAATGAGTTCGTCCGAAATGGGAGCTTTTTATATAATTTATTTTTTAATATTTTGCTTTTTCTCACATATGTCGCTAAGTGTTGACGTACTAAGACTGCAAAATTTATTCTATTGAAAATAATTGAAAATACATAAATAAAAAAAAAGAAGAAAACTGCAAAGAAAAATTAAAGTGCTCTGCATTCAGCTTTGTGTGTTTGTCTGTAAATATCTATCTACCTAAGACTTCATTTCTTCCCTCTTCACCCTTTTCCACAGTTAACTGCCATACTATCCTAATCCAATAGCACAAACCATGTCTTCCAACTCCAACCCCTACAACCCTGCCTCTAGACCCAAACGGAGATGGCCCCGTGACCTCCTCGGGACATGGTCTGTAAATAATTCGAGAGTGGTGTCATTGGTCACCTTCTCTCCTCATGTGATTGTCATAATGTTTTTAATTCATTGTGGTGATCAAATTACAAAATATTTTAATTTAACAGAATATAACAAATAAATAAAGGTTTAATAAGTAATATTTCTCGAATTAAGCCGTTAACAAAAGCAAATAAGTAAATCAACTACATACCTCTTGATTCTAACTTTTCACAAATTTATTTCTGAGCTCAAATTCAAGTGTATTTACCCTTTACCTGAAGTAACAAAAAATAAAACTTCAGATAAGATTATTAAGAGTAGAGGAGAATAATTCAGCGCATACAAAAATATACGCACACTAATATTTAATTACATTGATATCTAACGATAAATATCATAATATAATAAGTATAATATCATAATAATTATTAAAAAAACTATCACCAGCTCTGAAAGTTAAATATATATCAATCGGATTATTTCAATTAAAATTTTGATTATTTAAATTTAAAAAAATGTGAGGCTGAGTTCGTTAATAACATAAATCATTGGGGGGGGGGGGGGGG
>KZ807902.1:99712-122051 GCA_000696205.2 Oncopeltus fasciatus | reverse complement strand
TATATAATGTTTTCAAAATTCAATGGTGTCAGCGTGAATAGTTTCCAAATAATAAGTATTTAAATGTCTAAACCAGATCTGTATCGCACAAGAATTATTATTAAATTTTCTATAGGATGATGTAGAGTACATAGTTATCAGTGTATTTAATTATATTATATTTATTTAATCTTTCTACCTTCTTTTGATAAAACGGCCTCGGACCTCACTCGATACAACTTTTAAACAACAATAAAATACTTTTCGACAAAAAAGGTGCTGCGCTGTAATAATTTATAACTTCATTATTAGCATGAATGATGTAATTATAACCTGACTGTCCCGGTGAACGATACCCAATTTTGAGAGTAGCTGTCTCCAGGTTTTACACTCCCGTGGTGGTAGGCCATGAAATTCCCCAGTCTAAGAGGGACGTGAAAACCCTTCGTTCTGAAGACGTCCATTTGCACAACTCGTCCTACGCTGAAGACCGAAGTGGGACAATGTGCACTTCCGCTATCGGAGAGGATCCAACCAGAGCAACGTGTCGTTTTACCTCTGGCTGGCATTTAATTTCAGGACATGATATGGGGTGTCATCAGCAAGAAATCTGATACAATTGAGAATGAATGATGTTATTCGACTCCAGTGGCTTCTGAATCCTTTCTTCGAATCCATAGAAAATTACATTTTATTTCCTTTATCTACCTGTGTTAATATTTTTAATATATCTCCATAAATGGAAACATATATTAGAAAGTATAACATCCTTACATAATATATATCTAACATCCTAATTGCTAAAATAAATAAATGGTTGATAAGGAAGAAGGGCAGTTTAGAGGAAACCAAAAATGTAAATTAATATTCTCTTATTTCTTACAATTTCTTCTATTTACAAAAAAATGAATATTATTTCACAAAAAAAAAACGAGATGTTTTTATGAAAATCAATATTAAGAATCGCTTCATAGGTGATTAAGGTAGTCTCTGTGCTTGATCACTATTACTACAAATAGCAGTTCACCAAGAGCAGTTAAGTGGAACCATTCCTGATTTCCTAATAAATCCGCTCAAGACGAAATTCAAGGTAGGACTGAAGTTGGAGGTAGAAGGTTGTAAAAGACGGATCTCAGATAAGGAATGCTTCTATTGCCTTCGTATTTCGCCAACGAGTCACTGCCTGGCCTGAATTCCTCTCCTCGTGTTCGTGCGAGAGTGCAACATCGCTCGTCTCCGATGGTGCCTGTGGGCACCCACATATTTACAGGTACGAGTGGCTTCGGGGTATTGCGGTATTCCGGGCTTTCTTCCAGGGAGTTCTTTTCAAAATTTTTGTGAGTTTAGCAATTCTACCTATGTTTTTTTTTCTATACCTTAATATTCATAAATCTAAGGAAAAACATATGTCTTCTCATTAAGAACTATTATTCTCTGTCTCAAACAATTATTATTATCTGTTTATATTTTATAATTTTGGAAATCGTACTTAATCATATATTTATATTTGTGTACGAGGACTTATGATGTGAAAGAAATATAATGCAAGAGAAAAATGAATAAATCCATAAGTTCTGCTTTAACCTTGGGCTTCTATGGATTTTTGAGGAGCTAGACACGTCTTAAACATTTACAATCACTATTGTCCATCCATCCATTTTAACAAGGATGACTGGAACTACAAAAATGGCAGCTGCGACTAGTGATGTTGGGTTGGGGTTTAGGGAGAGTTGTATGATGAGACGCGCCGGATTTTTTCCTTATCCCGTCCATTGGTGGAAGTTGGGCTGGGAAGTAACTCCACTACCCACTGGAAGCCTGTTGAGCAGACAAAGACCTAATCCAATGTAAGTGCGGTCCGGCTTATCCAATTGGGGAGGGACGACGGGGGTATTCCACTGCCCCAACACCCCAAATTTCGTCCTATTGTCGGTACGCCCACACCCCCCACCCTCACCCAGTAAAAATCCCACTCTTATGTCCTCCCACGCCATCTTCCCTTCACCGCCACTCTTTTTACACACCTGAACAGTGACCTACTGATGTAACAGGGCCCTTCCTGTTCTGATGTACCATTGTGAGGGATAAATTCTCAATTTTATTTTTTGAAGCTCTTTTCTCGTCTACGAATGGTCCTCAGAGACATAATTTATTTGAAATGTTTTTCTACTCACGTTCATTCCTTGCTCATCGTTTTCTGCCTCCTTTTCATCCCACACCTGAAATTTTCTAAAAATAACTAACTAATTCTTAACGCCCACAGCCCCGGGCTGGGTTTTATTTCTTAGTGAAATTCTCCCCAAGGCAGTCTCGAATTCGCATTTCCAAGTTTGATCTCAAGGTGTTCATATATATCTAAAAGGTTATTTCCACCACCAATGAATATAGAAGTGTCATACCTTCCATTGTCCGTCTTCATTGGTTTCTGCAAATGTTTTGCAGAAACCAATGAAGACAGACAATGGAAGGGATGTTCATATATATTTATGACCAGTATATCAAACATACCAAAGCACCGGCGTAAAACATAAAAGCATTTTGCATTAAATAACCATTTTTAAGAAGTTAAAGAAACTGTTTCGTATAGGACCACACCGAGTTCTCTTATAAAAATGGTGTTTTCTTTAATGTACCAAATGTAGGACTGTAAGTACGGAAAATTAACGTAGAATGCCGCTGTATGCTTTCAAAGTGATTCCAGATATTTATCACAATTATTTTTTATATGTCGATCCCAAAGACTTTTCAGAATCCCTTAACAAATACCAAATTAGGCTCATTATGTTGCTAAATGAGTTAGGAAATGATGATTGTTTTAATCATGATGGGCTTAATTTTTCATTTTTAAAAAACTTTTCATTATTATAACTCTAAAATTTAAATTTAAATTTGGAGGTCAAGAATAAAATGAATAATTATGTTCACGTAGGCTTCGTCGGTCGTCAGATGTATTTACCATTTCATCTTCCGGGTTGGACCGAGTCAAATTGTTCTTATTTGCCGAGCTTTCGCACATCATGTGATGGCTTCTTCAGGGCTGAAAAGAGAAAAGATTCTCTTTTCAGCCCTGAAGAAGCCATCACATGATGTGCGAAAGCTCGGCAAATAAGAACAATTTGACTCGGTCCAACCCGGAAGATGAAATGGTAAATACATGAATAATTATTTTCATACTTTAACAGCCAAATATTTATATTAAATTTAAAAGTCATAAGTTACAATAATTGATAAGTACTTAGTCTAATAATTGTGTAAACGTTGATTGTAAAATACCACCTGAGATGGTTGGAATTGGATTTTTGCTCATTCACATACGTATGAGGGAGAATGGCTTAGAGACATCAGAGCGGTCGCTAATCATGGAATACATCAAGTATTTCATGAAGGGAGGTAACTGAGCATGCGCACTCGAATTTTGTGGTCATTCATACGCCGATAACGAGTAATTGATGATGTCCGTTCGCTGAGGAATTTATTCGCACTCTTGCACCCATTCCATTTCAATCTGTCGCATATTTCGAGCGTTTGTTGCGTCATGAGACCCACAGCTCCACCGCCTAGAATAGCTCCATGTGGACGGGGGAAATTGATCGAATATCTACATCTATATGCAGTTTATACTTTTAAAACAACAAAAAAACAACACATGTGCTATTCCCTGCACTACGTGGGCTTCAACAAACCGGCGGTAGACACTTCTCTCTGATGTGCAAATCCTCTTTTCTCCGAGGTCTACAAATTATTCACCACAACCCGGGAAAGGCGTATCAGTCACCATTTTGAGACCTGTATTGATAATAGCGCACATGGGACCTGTAATTATATAAATACTCCATAAAAAAGTACCTGCTACGGCGGTAATCAGACCCGTTTTTTTCTGATTCATGGTCGTTACAGAAATATTATTATAAGTATTACTAAATCTATTGACAAATTAATCCATTTATTTTTACTTTACTGAGTTAAATTTAATTTGTTTAACGTTTTAATATCTCAAAATTATTCTAATCGAAGATTTTTTTTTCTGTTCTTAAAATGTATTAAGTATAACATTTTGTAAAGTATTAATAAAAATAGAACCGTAAGCTTTTTCGTTCATAGCTTTGAAAAGAACCAAAATTGAAAAGATCAGTAGAAAGTACATTTGAGCTTCGTAGAATAGTTTAGAGTTTGAAAAAATAAATAATAAAACATTTTTTTCGCAAAATTTTGAAAATGAGAAGTTTAATTCTTGGATTTTTTGATGTTTAAAAAATATTTCATTTAGGAATGAGGCACTGGCTGTTCACTCCTCCATGATATTTTCACAGCTGATTGTCAATATTTTGAACAATTTTCAATATGTAATTTATTTCAGGATAAAATTAATAAATGTTATATATATATCTGAATGCTTGTAACAGTGTTATTGAAGCTTATTATATTTTATAATATTATTCTGTCTTCTAAAATATTTTTTCTTTCTTTTCAGGTAATTTAAGTAGTGAGGAATTAAAAAATGAAGTAATTCGTAGGATAAGCATAACAGAAAGGTAATTAATATTTGAGTTTAAAGAAGCAAGACTTACTTAAATTAATTTCTATTCTACTTATTATTTTTATTCTACTAATTAAAAATGTAAAATGTATAATTAAATATTTTAGTAGGTAAATTTTAATTTTCCCTATCCTCCTATTCAAATCCTAAAGCTTGTTATTTTAAAATAACAAATCAGGTTTTCTCGGGCCACAATAAGCTTTTTTACATAATAATTTGGAGACAAGACTCTATAAAAAATATGATTGGGACTTATGAATTTTCAGAAAGGGTGGAATTGTGTAGTGAATAGCCTGAATTGGAGGAGTTCGTTATAGAGGCAATTCTAATTCCATAGTTCCTGACTGGAGTCTGTGTTTTGATTGCAGTATTCACCGCCAGAGGGCTCTGGTAAGCCATACCTCACTGTCCCAATTAGTTTGAATTCACTCTGAACACGTCTTGTGCCTTGGGTTATCTCTCGAACCTACCACGGCTCCCACTCGCGGTATTGTTGGCCTGCGTCAAACTATTTCTTTGCTTTGGGAAAGTTTGTCACTAGACAGTGTGCTAATCCAAGTAAGCTGGTCACTGCGGGTTGTATATTTACCATTTCCGAAAGGGATAAGGATATCATTTATCCGTATGCCATTAACAATTAAAAGTCTTAGGCTACTGCAGTTTAGTACCTCCTTCTTAAATAATATTAAAAAAACCAAAACTATTTTAAAGGATGAAATAATGATTATCTTTCACTTATTCAAATTTTCGGCTTTGCTGCACAACATTCTTCATCAGAGCCTCTTATTTACCAGAAAAAACGCACTTACTGTGCAATCGGACTTGGAGTAGCTAAATTTGAAGTGATTGTCAATAAGACTTTTCTTTCACCACCAAAATTAATATCTTTAATCCCTGCATAAAAGGAGTTCTCTGAAGTAATCATTTCCTTCTTTTTTTTTCTATTTATAAAGTAACGCGCCCCTAATATTTAATTCTTAAATATGATATATAAATCTTGAATTCTTGACGAAGTAACTGAACGGAAAAATTAATAACTTCCCTTTTATGCCCTTTTTGAGGGTAATTGTGTAGTTGTGTCCCATTTCTTTTATATTATTAAAAATGAATATAGTAACATATTATTCTCACCTTTTACAACAAATATTATTCACTAGCGGCCCCGGCAAACTTCGTTTTGCCAAAATGTTTTTTTTTAGGGCGTTGCTGGCCCCAACCAAACATTAGTGGTATATTATACACGATTTAAATAGAGCTTTTAACGAAATTTACGGCCTTCAAATAAAAATTCATGGAATACCTATCATAAAGTTTATTCACTGAATAATTTACATTTGGTGTAGATATGGGCTCAATAAAAAAAGAAAAACATGTACTTAAGGCAAATTGGAAATGAAAATTTGATTTTGCCACGCCCCTCCGCCCGCAGACCGAAAATCAAAAATCAGACTTTACAGTGTCTCCCACCTGAATATTCTGAGGATTCCTTGAAAATTTTATCAAAATCGGCCCTGCCGTTTTAAACTTCATGCGTTACATACATACACAACATTCAACTTTTTCTCAACACTAACTTTAACGATTTTATTAGGTTTATAAATGTTTTTCTTCTTATACCCCCTTACCTTATTTCAATAAGAATTAATTTATTCTATGTCATTTAGTCATTTATAATAAGCCTATTTATNCCTGAATTTAGAATAAATTGATATAAAAAAGTAAATGTATTATTTATTAAATAATACAATTAAATTTTCATGTCAGTTGTTTCTTTGACATTTATGGCCAGCTGTTTTAAAATGTACTGCGTATTTTTATCGATAAAAAACAATTTTTTTTTTAGTTGAAAAATAACCTTATTTATACTAAAGAATAGAAGAGTATAAAGCAGATTTTAAAAAGTCTTAAATCTTAACTTTTCAAAAGTTTTTTTTTATTTCTTATTAAAATGAGAGACAAATATTATAAATTTTGGGCTTCCTCTTCCACCCATTTCCTATCTTAAAAATAAGAGGGTCCACCTGACACTCGAATTAAATTATTATATGCCTTCCTCAATATCCATTTCTATGTCAAATATATTATAGAATATATGTGTCATAACATAGCATTAACACCTATTTTGTTCTACACATATCTTCATGGACGTTAAAAATTATGAACAAATTAAAATTACAAATTTTGGAGCTCCTTTCTTTCGACCGACTCCAATAACGAATTTAACGATTTGCATATGAAATCTTAAATACCAATTTGAGTTCATTGTTTTTAAAATTGCAGGCACTAGCTCGTTTGTTAACATAATTATGAACGAAACATATTTTTCCCTTATGTAGTGTCGGTGGAGTTCTTGAAATTTTTCGTAAGTTCATCGGATCGACATTAATTGATTCAAGCTTGAAGTAGCTTGCTGAAATATAGTTGTAATATGAAATTTTAACATTCAAGTTCCAAACTATTTTTTAAAAAGGTATTTTGGCCTCCCTCTCAGGGACGATCTAACCCGAGCTTCCGTGAAACTAATGTTTGCCTACTTTGTCCCTTTAGGCTTTTGTTAAGTCAAATTAGGTATTTACGTTTAAAAGGGTTCTTTATTAAAGAAATTTGCTTAGTTTACGCCGGTTATGCGGGGCAGATCCCAGCAAAACATGTAAGTGTACTGTGAGTAATGGATACAAGGCTGTTCATCCCTTGCTTCAATTATACAGCTCTTTTTCTACCCCATAATGTTTCATAATTCCAATTTAATTTCGAACAATATGAGATATTTTTTACTCACATCTGTCAATTAAGTAGCATTACGTTTATAAAAATTCATTATTTTAAAATAATTTTAAGATTATATTTTGGCTTATGATTTGAAGTACTAATAATAACAGTGGCTTAATGTAATTTATTTGTAATTTTTGCCTAAATAAAACGAGGAAAAGAATTTTAATAAACATTCTTTGTGGGATATCATTTCTTAATAACAATTTCGTTAATTTTCTACTGCATGTTTTTTTGTTTTTTTTCTTTCTTTGAAACAGCTATAAAAATAGCTGAGCGTAAAAGAGTCGTCATTTCTTCAGAACTTGATATATGCAAAACTTAATGAAATCCGACGAAAGAGGTTGGCAGGGTCTATGAACAATAGCGTGGAGAAGGGTAGCCCAAAGTAGGGTGGGTTCATGGAAGGGGGAAGAATGTCAAATGTATTAAGTCCTGCCAGCGTCTCCGGGCACAAAACTTACCCACCCTTTCACACTTTAGGTATATTACCTTCATTGTATCACGTTCGGGAAATTTCATATTTTATTCAGGTATTAATGTGGAATTTTAATTGGAATCAATAATTTCATCTTGTTATAAGAGCTGTTAGTAACTTTCCATCTTTCTTTATTTATCGAAAGCTGTTACTTAACTCTATGAAAAATTCTCATAAAAGTTCTCATGAAAACATTCTAAATTGGGTTTTCCTGGAATCTTCATTCTAAGCTTTCCTGAACCTATTTATGCGAATTTTCTTTTTTATCGCTCCCATGTGTGAGGATCATCCACCACAAATTATGTGAAAGTCACATGTCGTGAACCCTCAACCATAAAACAGTTTAATTCAAATATATTACCTTGAAAAGAAATAATACGTGTGTGTGTGTGTGTGTGTTGTGTGTGTATTTATACATTTTTATTTATTTATGTTAAATTTAAATATTAAAAGTTTTCAAATTACTATATTAGTAAGACTCAAGTTGTCAGAGGAAGCCATAAATCCGTTTTGCCTTAGCTAAATAGCGATTAGCGTTATTTTTTTTAAATATTTATTTTAATATGTTATATTTTATATTAAAATATCTTTAATCACAATTGCTGGTTTATGTTAACGATGGAAGTTTTTTTTATTTCAATTATTCATCTTGCAGAAATTATTAAAATTTTCAAATGTAAATGATATAATAATCTTTTCACTTTACTAATGTCATGTTATTGCTATGTACATTTATTTCATTAGTTTATTATTATTATTACAGTTTTTTTATAAATTAAGTTATTCATATTGGTTATAAAAGTCTTTGCAGATTTACAACTCCTATTTAATTGAAGCTAAACATATTTTCTGTTCAAATTGTTTTATATATATTATAATACTGAGATAGAAGAGGAATCTATAGTTTCATAAAATTAACTAATTTTAGGTTAATTATTATTGCAATTATAATTAATTATTTTATTTTACATTTCAGTAACTGCTTTTTCTATGTTTCATGCACAGACTTTCTGAAAAATAAATTTCTTCAAAATGTAGTAATAAAAATTGTGAATGTTGACTCACATGATTTTCAACAAAGAGTGTCGAAATTCACCGCGATATTTTATTTGTGATTCCAGCTAATATTTGCTTTCTTTTTCTTCCGACACATGTACCTCCTCTTGGCAGAGGTCACCTCGGCGAGTCATCGCTCCTCCTCCGACTTGTATCTCGCTAAGTGACGGACTTAAGGTGCAGGGGGAGGAAGATACAGTTGCGGTGGAAGAGTATTTTGTTGTGCATTCGTGATTCAGCCTACCAAAGCTCTCTCCCCACCTTCTCCCTGAACCCTGACTACACTGCTGACTAGTATGTACTCGAGGTAATACTTTCAGCTGATATTTAGACTTCTCTGAATAATTAAATTCAATTCAATTCAGTAAATAAATTAATTCAAATTAAAACTAAAGGCTATATTTTTCTTTTTGTAGTGGAGATTTGTATGACAGAAAATCTCCATCATTAGGCAACTTAAGGATTAATAGAAAGGTATAATGTTTTGGAAATTATAACTAGAAATTTATACCTCACATTTTATATCTAGCAATCTATACCAAGCAATTCATACTTTGTAACACACCTAGTAATTTATACCGTTTTAAAAGTTATACCTAGCAATTTATACTTTACAATATACTTAGCAATTTATAGCTAGCAATTTATACCTAGCAATTTATATCTACTAATACGTAGAAATTATTCCTATCAACTGATAATTGATAGTGTAATTGATAGCGCACTTGTGGTAGAGTGAAAATGGAATATCAAATTTCGTATTGTCTTCCACTTTTTTTTTTTTTAATTTTCCCTAATAGAGCCTCAACTTTTTTTTTATCATTTCCAGTAATTTGAATGTCATCCATGAAAACAGTACTGACCTTGGAGTACTCTGAAGTTAATGAGTATAAACAGGCATTAACCCCTTAAAGTATTTTATGAATTCTTCATTCCAATAAAATGTTTTTAAAACAGCAGAGTTATTAGGGCAATGTTCTACTGAAATAAACCCCCCTCCCCCGAAAAAAAAAAATAGGCAAAGTCAGAAAATAATCCTGACCATCCGCACTCATGGATATGAAAAGTCGGGTAACTTCACTTCACAGGTCAAATTGATTATTTTTTATTTTTAAAGTAAATTAAAACCCCCTTGGCATTAGGGTGAGAAAAAAGACAGTGGAATGACCCCCTTATAAAAGACTTGTCTCCTGAACTAGAGGGTCGCCCTGTAATAAGAGCCCCCTTTAACTTGAGACCTTAACTAACGCTAATTAACTTAAATTAAATGAAGTTTAGAGCTTGTCTTACCCCCTCCTACTTGTAGGGTTGATCTGACTCGGGCCTTCCGGCTTCCTACAAATAACCTAGTAATTGTAATGTTCTTGTTTAGGATTACTAGTTGTCTCTAAAGTTCCATACAGAATTAGTAGATGACTTAATAAGCGATAGATAAATTTATCGACAATACAAATATTACTGAAGTAGTGAATGAAGTAGTGGTGACGAATGGCACATGGCTAATCACCTATGCAGTCATGTACGTTCCTAAAGACACTATGACACACATAGAAACAAGTTTAGCTTAAGAAGCGGTCCTGTTGCAATTATGTATAAATTGCTTTTTAAGATATCTGTGGATGCAAAATATACAAAACTGGTAGGGCGAAAAAAAGTAATTAAAACAATAGTATTTCACAATTTGACTTTCTGTTCTTTCTTCATAGTAAATGTAATTTATTTCAATTTAGAGAATTTTATGAGGAAGAATTGGTCGGGAATTCGGTTTTAGGATTTGAATTAATATAAACTAATTTAGAAACAAATAAGTTTATAAATAATAAACACACGTTTCGTCCTACATTTCCGGCTTTCTTCAGAGCAATGAAGATTATGGAGATTCACCTACTTAATTTAGTTACATAAACTAGAACTGGATATAAAACCATGTTTTAGTTATCTTAGAGCAGGAGACTCTCTATGTGTTTTATAAATTTAAAAAATATGTATAGCTCCTCATTAATATTATTTGTATTTCCGAGGCCTATCGATGTCACAACATCTTCAGGACCCGTTTTTCTCAGTTTCTTCCATCGAATCTTAGTAATTAGAACAAAATAATTATTTAATTAAAAACAAAATTAAATTTAAATTCCTTGACGATATTGGCTAAATTAAGTATTTAGATTTACTATTTATATAGTGCTATACAATTTAATCTAACATTATTTTTGCAAATACGCAAAATAAATTTCTTCTTCCTCTTTCAATCTCACCTCATAAACGAAGGACGTAAAGTGCGGTACAAAGACGCCATGTTTACTGCTTATAGGCACTCTTTACAGCTGATCTAAAGGCTCGTAAAAAGGATACGACGGCTTTGGTAGTTATGCATATTTTGCCATTTGTGTGAGAGAGTTATACTTCCAGTGGACTTATGCCGGCCCCCACTCCCTGGGACTATTTTAGTGCTAATAAACGTCCTTTGGAATCCCCCCTCCCCACCCCTCAGCCAAGGTAATTAATTTTCACAGTTATAGTTATAACGGTCGATCTTTATTGTTGTTTACTTCAAGTTAGAAATAACAAATGAGTTAGGAAAAATAATTTTCTATAATAATTTTAAATACCATGATTTATTTTTATTTCATATTTAATATTTTTATATTCATCGATTAAAATATAGGGAACGAAATGATAAGTTATGATAGCCTCAAATTTGACGTACTAGTGAAAATGCACTCCTGCTTGAGTTAAAATTAAAAATCAAAAATCTTTCATTCTATATATTTTCTCTAAAAGGGCCTCAGTCGTTAGCTATCAGTGCTTTTTATTATTTCAAAATCGTCCATTAAAACGATACAGTCTTTTGGGTACTCTGAAGTTAATGTACGTCCTAATATCTCTTAATTGATTTTCTTCAAGAAAGCCAAGCTGGTCCTCTATTGCGTCTTTTGAATATTTTCTTTCATTTTTTTCCAATTCAACATCTAACAGAGGGCATATGATTTTTTCAATTATACCTACCGAAGTTCGTTCACCTTCTGTTTAGTAAGAGGGTTTCTAAACAGGTATGATAAATTTGTACAGTTACTTCTTCCGGGTTGGAGCGTGCCAATTGGTGGTGTCTTCCCAAGGATTAGCACATCCTGCGATGGCTTCTTCAGGGTTGAGTAAAGAATGTCAGGGATCGCTGATCTAGATAGTTCTATACCTGCTGTTGACTGGTTTTTGGTCGCAGCCTACCTTCCCATTAATTAATACTGTCTTCCGTGGTTCTCGGGCTCGTGGTAGATCATTCCTGGTTTGTTTCGCATCCTCCTGTCATACAGCGCTGGTTTCAAAGAACCGGTCAACGGCACTTATAAAACTATCTAGATCATCGATCGCTAGCATTATTAACTCAGCCCTGAACAAGCCATTATAGGATGAGCGAAAGCTCGGGAAGAGACCACCGATTGACACGGTCCATCCCGGAAGAAGTAATTGTACGAACATTTGACGACCGTGGAAGCCTACAGAACTGGTATTATAAATTGAAAAATCATCTTTATCATTGGTTTTTCATCTTATAGAAACGTTATTTAAAATATCAGGTGTAGAATTTCATTTTTCAATTATTATGTTGCACAATATATTTAAGAAAACTCATATTTATGATGAAATTTAAGAATGTAAGTGAGAAGATTGAGTGTTTCATTCTCTCTTTACTCTTCTACCCCATCATTCCCCACCATTCCCTCCCTAGAACCTTTCACTCCTCTCATTCGGCTTGTAAAACAAATATGTATTTTATTTTAGTCCTGCTTTATTAGAATCAGAAGAGATGGATTCTCCATGATGAACTTTTTTCTTTTTTTTTTTGTTTCTCGTTTAATTTTTCTGTTTAAACTTTATTTGTTATAATTTTTAATTTATTAAAACAATAAGACAAATAAAGGTTGTAGTTTAAGCCCCAATCCTGAATAGTAGTTTAATCCTATAATAATATCCCGATGAGATATTTACTTTCTCTGTTACAGAGGTTTAAACTTATCTCTCCCTATCTTTCTCTCACTCTCTTCCTCTCTCTCCCCCTCTACTCCAAGGTGCACTGTCAGAGAGATAGGGGAGGTCCCTTTGTAATTCAGCCCCTGCGAAAGAAAGAGACGCCCGGTCATATCCCCTCGAGTCTCTTTGAACTCCCCTCTCTCCCCTTGGAACTGGTGAATTTATAAAGGGAACGGTTCGGGATACAGTTATCTCCCGTAGAGAGCCACTAGATCCGAGACGTCTTATTCCGTTTGAGTCCTGGCGGGAGGAGCTCTCCGAGTCCCTCGGGCTCTGTGTCTCACCTCCCTTCCTCCGATATTACCTTCGGGAGGACACTCTGTCTCTTTCTCTCTCTCTCTCTCACTCTCTCTCTCTCCCACTCAGAATCCGAGGTATTTGGCTTCTCACCGCCTGCTCGCACAACGACCTCTTTGTATTCCCCTATCTACTTTATTTTCCAACGCGAAGGTGTTATATTGATTCAGATATATATCTTCATTTGCCTTTGTGTTTTTTAATGGATGCATCATGTCTATTATCGTTTGATACAAGTAATAACATACCTTGTTGTGTGTTGTAAATCAAAAGCAAAAGTCAGCAATAACATTAAATTCAGGTAATTACTAAAATATAATAGAATCGTTTAAAGGATTCATACTACAATCTGTGGTGTATAGAATAGATAAAGACTTACGACTGGACACTAATTTATTTTGACAAAAACGAAGATTCTTCATAATAGTTTGGATGAATTTGAATGTTGAACGTATTTCGAATTAAAAAAAAAAAAACTATTTTGACGAAGGATTGGACTCTACAGTTTTCGACAGGTCTTACAGGTATACGTAATATTTACCTTCCTTAAAAGATAACTGTAAACAAATCTAGACAGGGAAGTCTATATAGCTCGAATTTACCATAAGTTTTGAATTATGTCAAGTTATCATTTTGAGAAAGCTGCCTAGGAATCAGGAGTCAAGACTATGGAAACTTTATTGATCAGAACTCTTCAGCTGCTTGCGTTCTCTGATGTAGACAACGTCAGAAGAATTCCGGGATCCTGGAAGATGTTCCTTAACCAAGACAAGAAGTTTTCTGATCAACTCTGGGAAAGTATAAGTTCCGATGTAGCGTTTGTTCCTTAAGGAACACCTCTGTCAAGGGTCAGGTAGATAGATCCCCCCCCCCCCAAAAAAAACATCTAAAAATAATATCTACGGTCAAAAAAACTCCATTTGAAATTATTCTTTTTTTTTTTTTTTTTTTTTTTTTTTTTTTTTTTTTTTTTTTTTTTTTTTTTTTTTNAGTTTACGAAAGTTTGGTCAAAAAGAATCTCCAAAAAAAATTTTATATGCAAAAACTCACTAAAATTATAAAATTATTCTTTTTAAATTCTAGAAAAATGTTTTATCACAATAAAATTTTAAATGTACGGAGATTAAATTTAATGATTTATGGTAAAATAATATATTATAAATTGAAAATGAATAAATAAAATTATTATATTCCAGTATATGTCAATTATACTTACAATAGTGGCTGGGAGTATCCGAAAATAAAAGTGTTACGTTGATGGGGGTTGCGGCACGTATCAAAGGGAGGATTAAAGTTGAGGTAGGTGAGGTAGAAATAGGTAAAAACAGGTAGAGGAGGAAGCGGCCTAGATCAAAGGAATGTGTACGGTTTGGAAGGGGTTAGAGAAAACTGGGATAGTGGTGTTATGATAGAAATGTTGAAGATATTTGCTTAGGAAACCGAATTTGACTTTTTCTTTTTCTTTTTTTTTTTTGTCTTTCGTGACAGCATTTGACTCAACATTAATTAAATTAAGTAATTTTTTTTTCAACTGTTATTACTGTACCCATATAGCAAACGGTCAAATGCCTACTTTCCCTCCACTAAGATTTTCAAAAACATTGACTCCTGAGCAAAATATATATTCTGTTTAAGCCTTTCTATAAGTAATGTTCAGCTCTATTTTTAATTTATCTGATAATATACCATTCTAACAATAATAAGAAATGTGAAAAATATGAGGAGAGGTTAGTCAGGAATTCGTCCTTGGGAACTGAATTACCTCTCCTCAAAAAACTCGAAGGTCAACTCGTTACCCCAAAATGAAAAATATGCTTCCTTTTATTTATGAGAAAGTAATCTATATTGTTTATTTTAGTCTGCCCCTGAAGCTCGCTAATCTTGCTCATATGAGATTTATTCAAAAATAATTTAACTCAAAAAGTAACAAAGTAAAAAAAAAAAAAAAAATGCATACAGCATCTTCCCTCTAAGGTGTACCGAACCTCGCAATCTTCCTATAGAAATCATGTTGAAATGTGAACAAATGTATTTAGGGGATCTTAAGTAGTAAATAACTTGATGAAAAATCGAACTCAATTTATTTCATTGTTGCTATTCTTTCTAATAGCAAAATAAAATTGGAATTCATTTCATGTTCTTGTTTACAAATGAAAAAAACAACCGAAAATGTTGCTTTGAACTAATTTCCTCATATTGGAAGCAGTGTAAATGAATATAGAGAAGTCCATTGGAAAAACAAGCACCCTTCCAAAGCCACTCGAAGAAGGTAGGCAGGGTGCTCGAACTGTAGCTAACAGTTACTGGTAGGGGGTGGGGGAATTTGAAGTGGGCACCTTTACTGCACACCCCCGCATGTCGGCCCCCGTGTAGCTAATTAGTGCGGAGGCCGGCCACAAAGCACACAGCCAGCCGTAATGTATCGGAGCGACCTGGAGTTGATTGGATCTCTGATTTCTGTATTGCAGCGACTTGCGCGACCGGCTCAGATACCTGCTCTCTGTCGGCTCTTCTCATACCCTTCTGTACCGAGGGAAGAGATATATGGGGTACTGAGTACTTCTTAAGCCGATTTACCCTCATTGTCGGCCTCGTCAGATCTAAAGATTTTTATATTTTATATCTATATATATGTTACATGAGTCAAGCATCTCTAGATCAAAGCTATCGATATTTACATTATTGTAAGCCCACGACCCATGTATTAATATGAGTTATTCTTCAATTTCGAATTTTTCCTTCCTCTCACACAATTTCATATTAGATGTAAATATTTTATTTGATTGTGGTATTTTATCCTACGTAAATTTTAAACAATTAATGAGAGGGAATAGAATAAGAAAATCTATCTGACCCAGCCAGGAATCGAACCTGGATCTCCTTCTATCCGGGCCGGTGCATTTACCAGTTATGCTACCAGGACGCGCTAGATATCTCATTAAATTCCCTCTACATTAGCGAGAGCCTAACTTACGAAAAAGGCGAGAACTTCGTCTTGTACTCGAAGGAGCTGACATTATCAAGCTATTTGTCGACTCTCGTCATTTACTTTATTTAATTTTTCTTTATAAATATTTTATTTGGTTGTGGTTTTTTAAAGTGGTTTTTAAAAATTAAATAAAGTAAATGACGAGAGTCGACAAATAGCTTGATAATGTCAGCTCCTTCGAGTACAAGACGAAGTTCTCGCCTTTCTCGTGGGTTAGGCTCTCGCTAGTGTTGAGGGAATTTAATGAGATATCTGGCGCGTCCTGGTAGCATAACTGGTAAATGCACCGGCTCGAATAGAAGGAGATCCAGGTTCGATTCCTGGCTGGGACAGATATATTTTCTTATTCTATTCCCTCTGATTAATTGGTTTTCATATTAGATGTTCCGTTTCTCTTTCTTGTGTCACGCAATCAACGGCAATTTCTTTAGAGTTAGTAGC
This sequence comes from Oncopeltus fasciatus, assembly GCA_000696205.2. NCBI lineage: Eukaryota > Metazoa > Arthropoda > Insecta > Hemiptera > Lygaeidae > Oncopeltus > Oncopeltus fasciatus. The sequence continues at coordinate 105,476 of KZ807902.1, read as the reverse complement.
TTTCAGTAGCCAATAATAGAGTACTAAAGTACTTTGTTATTCCTCATTGTTTTAATTGTTTTACATAGTAATACTAATTTAAAATGTATATACTAGTCATAACACAGTATACATTTTGTCAAAGAAGTTTTGAGTAGTTTNTAACCAATAATAAAAACTATTTTTATATTCTCAGTTTCTTATTTCCCATTCATAGTATTTCCACTTCATTAATTTTAATAACATTCTTTAGTATTTGACATACTTATGAAATACAGAAGTTATGCAATGTTTCATTATAGAATTATATTTATATATATGTTTCATTGAGCTGGTTTTACCTCCTGCATTGCTTCTTAAAGGATTACAAATTTAACTAAATAAAGCTAGGGAGTTAGAAACTCTAACCCAGTAAAGCTATTTGAACTAAATTATTAGTAGGAAACCGTCTCTTCAGCAAAAAAAGAGCAATAGTCAATATAGCTGCTTCCTAGCAAGAAATATCGCAAATAAAATGTTTTTACAACAAACACTATTATCACATCCCTGCATATGTAAAACTGGGCTTTTACCATTTCCTTCTCACTATAAATACGTGTTTCTTTTTCTATCTGTTTGCTCTCATGCCAGGAAGATGTCAGAGGCTTTGGAGTCGCTCCAGCTCTTATCGACCACACGTTGTCAAGGTCTTTCCCCTCGCCTCATTTACATGCATACGCGACTTAAAACGCTCAAGGCCGGGATTCTCTAGGACTTAGCGATGACCCGAGATTCCGCTTTCACATGAATAGGCATAGTTGAGCATCGCTGCCTTTAGAGATAGTTACCCGATAGCGAAAAGCTCACTCGAGTAAACAGGAATGCACTTAACTCTCAACAATAGAATCCTTGGCTGGGTTTTGCTAAGGATAAACTTATGTCACTTTTGTATTAAATATACTATTTCTAGTTTTACTAATCATAGTTATGTATATTGTTTTGGGACTGGCACATTTCATGCTCGGCCCCATCCATATATCTCGAATATACAAATGGAACTGAAGAACTATTTGAAACTTTATTTCCTTAGAGTTAAATTTATTAGCTTTTTTCTATATAATTAGGCATGCTGGTTTCAAAACTGTACTTAGTTTTCTTCTATCACGTCACGTTCTGTATCTATGTGAGTGGGGCCCATGCTGGTCTAGACCTGCCTGTTTAGTTACGTCTGTTATACTGTGGTGAAACGTTGTGTGCCGGTAAGCGGTATTTATTATTTTGTTACAGAAGTGTACAGAACTACATAGTGTGTTTGAATTGAAACATTTCCTTATGGCAACTCTGCTCCTACACATCGAAAGTGCGAAAACAGCCCTGATTCGTTTTGTTATGTATGTTGCAGTTTTACCATTCCCAGTCAAAAGTGCAAACATCAGTACCTTTATCAAACAAGCATATTTTGCCTCTTTTAAAGTGAAACTTGGTGATCAAGATAAAACATGGGCACCTCAGTGTGTAAACAGTGTGTTGAGGGTTTACGGATGTGGGCCAAGGGAACACGTGCTAAGCTTCCATTTGGTATACCTATGATTTGGCGCGAGCCCAAAAATCATTCAAGTGATTGTTACTTTTGTATAGTGAAAACATCGGGATATAACAAGAAAAACAAATGTAAAATAGAGTATCCTAGTTTACCGTCAGCTATAAGCCCAGTACTGCATTCAGACGAAGTCCCCGTGACAGTTTTCAATGAATTTCCCTCTTTGGTAGAAGGGGAATACGGATATTGCATTCAAAAACATTGTTAAAGACTTTCTTGGAAATTCAGGAGCATTGGACCACTCTGAAATTGTCTAGCAACTTCAGGGTTGCAACATGAGCATGAAATTGCATTTTTTACACAGCCACCTTGCTAATTTCACGGACTATCTTGGTGCAGTGAGTGATGAACAGAGTGAGCGTTTCTATTAAGATTTTAGGGTTATGGAAGCAAGGTACCAAGATAGATGGGACTATTGTTGGAGCACCAAGCACGAATGTATACAAACTAAACCCTCCAGAAAATGCTACAAACGCAAATATTTATCTTATTTTTCAAGTACTGTTCATTAATTAAACAATTTTATATGTATGAACTCGATTTTACTTACAATACAGTTTTGTAAACTGTATTTTTGGTTCATTTTTACTAAAGTCCGGACTTCTGATAAGTAACACGAAAATTTTAGATCTAGAAGCAGATCTGCATTCTGAATGGATTTTAGGAATGGGACTCCATGTCTCTATCCGATATTTCTGAAGAAGACATCATATTTCTTATTGCTGCGACATCTGGACTACTGAAAATTTTTCCCATTTTTCGGGAAAATCCTACATGCAACGCATTATTTATAAAAGGCCTACAGCTCCCAAGCCCTCGGAACGCTCGAATGTCTCTTGAACTTACCCACCACGATCTTCCCTTGTATTAGCTAACGAAATGCGCTGGGACTCAAGCATTCCAACCTTAGGAATGGCTCAGACTCCAAGGAATAATAATTCAGCACTGTTGAGCGTACAATACCTTTTGTGAGTGCAGAAGGCTTACTTGAATTATTCCAACCTACCCTCCCCTGCCAGGTGAACAAGTAATTCAAAACAATAGGGTTTGTTAAGCATCTACTTAAGGGGGACTTGTATTTAATAAACAAGTACGAACTCTTTGTCTACTCTTGTAAATATTGCATTCCATGCTTAGACTCAGCCCTTAATATCTAAAATAATCAGCACTGTTTTTATAAGTTAATTGTGAGAAAAACTAATAATAATAAGAACTTATAGAGTTTATCATAATTTACTTTTGTGGAATAAGCGGAAGTATCTGGATACATATATAACTTATTTTATGTTTATATGTATGTGTCTGTGTGTTTCTTCGTTAATTTCTGCCCTGGCAGAATACTCACAAGCTTTTAATTAAGATAGCATATTTGCTGAGTTTATTTGCTTAAAATTATTACTTTTAATCTAGAGAGTCGCAAAAAGTAAAAAACATTTGATATATATAATATTTGCCAGATCCATGAATGTCTCATGAATATTCTGAATGTTTCACATACACTCAGGAAAACATTGGACACACTATTAGATCGTTTTTCCTGCTCCAAACTCCCCGCGTCCTTAGAGTTCCCCTGATTTTCTGTAGGGGCCTACTTCCTTAATCGCACCGGCAGATGAAGTCTGTCCATACTACATGATTAGAGCTAGGCCAAATCAACACCCCATTTGTAAAGGTCAATACTCAACTAAAGCCTACAGCATTAGCGATAAGAGCATGCTAAACGTAAATCCCTTATCAAAAATATATTGTATCAAATTTAATGGCTGGCAATGAGGTAGAAGTCCCTTTCAAATGGATCCTTTGGCAATCATTTTCTACAAATTTATTTATTTTTACAGAGCTCTGTAAGCATTTATTTCAAGAACAGCGATTCGAACTATTTTTCTAGTTAGCCTAATATTACATATAAATAATTTACCTACAAAGAATAATATAATATATTATATTATTNAATTCGCATAGTTTTCGTTTCTTTGTTGGAAGAATTAAAAAAAAAAAAAAAAAAAAATTTGAACCAATTAGAAAACTTTATTCTTTACATTAATAATAATAATAATAGGGGCTGAGAGAGTTATATTAGGGGTAGGTTGAGAGATGACTGAGTTATCAATTCTGGGTGGGACTGTCGGTAGTGGTCTGTGGTCCCAAGTTCTGCGGTCTTCCCTCGGGGCTTCCTGCTATCGGCTGCAAGTTCTCCTAGCTCCTCTGGATCTGGATCAACTCGACTGCGCCAGCTCTAGTTCTGTGAGGGTTGGGCGTCAACCCCCTTCCCCTCCAACATCCCCATAAGATATGTACATCTTAATTAGTTTGTCTTAGAGGGAAAAATAGGTTGTTTTTTTTTTTTTTTTTTTTTTGGTTTTTTTCAGGATATTCAACATTAATGAGGTCATCATAGAGTTAGCGCTCATGAGAAATATTTCCCAGGCACCTTCAGGCCTACTAGCCATCCAATATATTGGCTTTGGAGACACGGCGGGGCTCGTTATCTCTCTTACGCCCACCACCTTCATCTTACTCTGTTACATCCAATGCTGGTGCAAATCTGTGAAATAGAAGTAAAATATCAAAATTTTCACAAACCAAAGGATTACTGGATTTATATTTGTTTTACCTAATATCAATATTATTTATTTTATCCAATATTAGTAATAAGATGTAATTTCCCATATATTTTTAATTGGCGCAAATTTTCTATTTAAATAAAGCGATATGTATACATCTAATTTTTTTTTATGTTAAAATAATGTAATATTAATTTTAATAAAAAACCAAGTGAAATTTTACATTAAATTGCTAGTTATTAATCAAAATAATGCCCTAGAGTCTTATGCACATTAAAATTTTATAGTTATTAACTTTCTACTTTTTGTTACATTGTATTGTCTTTGTAATTCAAAATATTTTTTAAGGATTTTCTACATAATTAAAGTAAAAGCAGCTCTTAACTACTGCTTACATAATTTTTATATGATAGCCATATTATTCAAAATATTTCCTTACTAAGACGTTAAACATGAGTGTAAATTTTTAAAATGAAACTTTTTTGTCATTCAATAACTGATTTATGTTAATATTTACCAAAGAATAGAATTTGATTTGTGCATCTCTAATTGATATTTTAGAGAGTTTATAAATGCCATCATATCAATTATCCTTAAAACCAATATATAATTTAACCATCAATTATATTTGTATTCTAAAGAGCACCAAGTAAATTTTGTAGCAAAACTAGAGTTTTTATCTCTTTAAATTATTAACTTTAAATAAAACTTATATACTTCACTATAAAAAATAATAAAGAAGAAAATAAATATTAAATTAAATATAATAAACATACATGAATATAAATAATAATGATAAATAATTTAACAGAAGAAAGCAAAACAGAAACTCTATATATATACATATATACACATAGAATACTCAGGAGTCCGTAGTGTTGATGATAAAATAACTGAATTAGGTATGGGGTTTTTTTGTTTTTTTTTTAACTGTCGTATTATATTGTTTTCTACCTAAATCGTTCTTGAGGTATAGGGGTTTGTAGGGGTCCAAATTTAAAGTCCTTTACTAGTGTAGAATCAGAAAAAATTGAATATAACTTTAAGGCTTAATTCCCTCAGGATAAATCAGCTAAAAGTGTGATTTGTTACACGATAACCATCCGTAGGCCGATTAAACAAAAACAAATTTCCTTGAGCGAGCTAAGAGAGCGAACTCACCCCTCGGCTTATTTGTAGGGTACATTTTAAGTCAAGAATGAATATTGACTAGCGGGGTTTTGGTGTTTTCCTTCCCATTTTTGGGGGCTAGAACCAATTGAGATGGAAGGAAGGGCCCTCGGCTTCTTCAGTATTCAAAACCATTTGGCTGTTCATCGATAAATAAATAATATCCCATTGAATTCCATTGGACCAATCTGTCCCTTCCTACTTCTTCCGCCAATATTGATTCGAGCATTTTCTTGAGGGCGCCATAACTAGCCTGTTATTATGCCATCCAAATACCTCTAAAATATTAGGGATATTGAAGGCTGCCTCAAGTAAAATACCGATATATTTTATTGTTTTACATTTTATATTCTTTCGTAAATTTATATCCGTGCTTTGTCAATTTTTTTTTTTTTTTAAATCACGTTGTTTTATTATGATCTATTCAAATTAAATTTATTTATTGGGATGACCCAATATAATATAATATAAT
>KZ807902.1:79448-99368 GCA_000696205.2 Oncopeltus fasciatus | reverse complement strand
TATTTACTGTTATTAATATAGTTTTATTATTAATATTATTATCTAAAATTAATTTTAATAATCTTTATTATTATTAGTTTGATAATGATATTTATAAAACAAATATGTCATTTTGTAACTCTCACAACTGCTGATGTGACAGAAGGTCCTAACAGAATATTAAGGGAGACATTAAACAAAGTGGAACATCTAGCCTTGATTGATTATTGCGTGTTTAAATCCCACGGATTCTGCTTTATTACTGTATGGGAGGTGGAGTCAAATCACAGAATGAAAAAAAAAAAAAAAAAAAAAAAAAAGGAGGAAAAAGTAGGATAAAAACTGAAAAGAAAAAAAACAAAAACAAAAAAAAACGTCATATTGACGTCAGAAAATGGATAGGAGTTTCACCATCGTCATTTATCCTCAGAAAGTAACTTGGGGGCCCCCCCACTACTCTCCCCTCCCAGTGAACTAGGAGAGCTTACCTTTTTAAATATTCCTTTTTCCCTCTTATAAATGGCTTGATGTCACTTTTACTTCATCTTTTCCATGAAACAAAGGAAAATGGTGGAAATAAATCAATATTGAATAGCATTAACATGAATCTGTTTACTTTTTTTTTTTCTTCATAAAATTGTTTTTATAATAAAAAAAATTCTTTATTATGAGAAAAATTAATTTTTTTAAAGTCAAACAAATATTTTTATTCAACTTATAGTTATTTATATTATGAATATGACACAATATAATATTTACTTATATTAAATGGTTTTTCTATTTAGTCCGATAAGGAAAGTAGAAATGAGCTACTGTCTGTCATATTAGAAAATTTACATCACTTGAAACCTCAAAGGCCCGAAAACTATTTTTCTAATGAAAAAAATTTGAAAGACATTTAAAAATTTGCTAAATAATTGTTTCTTATTTCCTACGAATGGCTGACCACAGTTATTTATTTAGCAAAAGGAATGTGTTTCATACTAATTGATTGAGTATATTCACTTTGATTAATATCCTTAATATGCCTGTTCTTTTTGCCAAATTGTTTACTAAACGAATTCAAGAATGAAGAAAGAATGAAATAAAAAAGTAATATTTATGAACTAAAAATGTGTATGTGATCGGCTTGAACTTGTAATGTACTTGCAAGTAATATTTTTTCGAATAAATAACAATTTCTATATACAACTGTGGTACAAGTTGGACGGATAGCTGACATTTCAGAACTGTTGAAAGTTCATATTGTAATACTGGTCAGTAACAACTAAATTGACAAATATTTCAATCAAGAACAGCTTTTATATATATTTTCAGCAATCCACTACAACACATAATTATTACTTTTAATGACTTAATTAATTATAATGTTATTATTATTGATAGTTATGTATTTATTAATTAATAACTTTATTGCTGTTTGTTTTATGTTGATATAAATTTTTTTTAAAAACTCCAACAACCATCCGTCTTCAATGCCTTCCAAGCTTTAATAAACTCTGAGCGATTCTTAGCCGCGGTTTTCGGTAATCTGTTAGCAGCGATGGGAGAAATACTCGTTAAACCTCAGGGGGGGAAGCAGACGGATTGATAAGCCCGTAGATAAAAGGGAGGTTTCCCGAGACGGCAGAGGGTTATAATCCGAAAGGAGAGGAGAAGGTTATAATCCCCTAAGTAGACTGACTGAAGCAATAAATTGCCGAAGAGAGGTAGTACCTCCCCGATGCTATCGAGGGGAGCGCAGGCCCCCCTGTCTTTTAAGTACGTCTCGCAGACCGCAAATTTACATTGAATCTAAATTTATCACCGTCTGATCCTTTTGTATTTACCTGCTCACCGTTATCTTCACCAGTTCATTCTATCTGCGCTTTACAAATCTCCTCCAACAGATGGGAATTCTGTTTTGTGAGTAAAATCGGTATGCAATGCCTTTTCCAATCTGTACGTCCAGGATTTAACATTTCTGAAATGGCTTATAATTCATAAAAATTCGTCGGTGCACAATGTCATATTTTCAGCTCCATTTCATTTTATATATCATTGTAAAGAATCTGTTACCCGGAATATTATATATTTCTGCGAATTCCGCAAAACCTTGTTATGAAATGTTTGATTTTAATAAGGAAATCCAGTAATTACTGTGATACTGTGTTTGAGTTATAATCCGTGCTTCATTGTAACTTTTTGTAATATGTCATCTGTCAAGAATGGCTTCTAGATTTTCTTGCAGCTCCGCTGAAAAACTGCTCTGTTTTTGGGAATATTGTTATTCATTGCGAAAAGTCTCCATTAAATTTTAAATTATGTTGTTAGATCGGTTCCAATTTTTTTCTATTTCATTCTAAAGGGTTAGTTGAATAAAAATCTACCGAATTTGAATGAATTTGTAGATAAAATTGAATATAATACAATTTTTTTGTGTGTCCTAAAAAAATTACAATTCTATACAGATATTTACTCAATCACTGTACTTAGCTTCAATTCATATTTTAAATTCATTTAATAACTCAATCCTATGAATGCGCTTAAATTAAAAATATCTCTGGTAACATACTGTTTCAATGATATATAAAATGAAGCATTGGAAAAAATATGGCGGAGTGCCTTGGGAACAACCCCTCTACAGTGGATGGGCCGTTAAACTTTCTTAAAAAATCAGGTATAGCCTGGAAAATCTAAATTAAAGAATGAGATATTATTTATTATTTTAGTTAATAATAATTTATTTATTATAATTTATTAAATATATAATAATAATATTTAAATAAATAAAAAAATCCATTAATTTAGGTTTTTATAGTGGTCGAAATAATCCTGATTCCTGTATTTTATTAACTAATTTATAGTAAATATATTAAAGGGTATTTATAGGGCGTAATAACCTAGAAGTTGATTGCCCTCCATTATGATCTACTACTACTACTCTGAAGCTGAATCTACCTATTTATACACTGTATTATTTTTTTAAATTTTCTATATAAAGTGTCTATGTTTATTGTTTAGTTGTCTTTTGGCACTCACCATTTAGAAGGAGATTACACTTAGAGTTCTTCAAATACTCCTATTCAGTAGTTTATAGCATATCACTTCTAAAGCACATTAAGTGTAGGATTTAGAAGTTTTAGAAAGTTTCTGCAATAAATGCAAATATGAATTAAGCCAAGAGTGCTGAGCGTGCACACCCATAAAGACCTGAAGTCTGACGGTACAGATGCGATATTCAGGAATTATTCCAAATTTTCCCGGAATTTATTTATTTATTTATTATTATTTTTTTTTTTTTTTTTTTAGCAGTGACTGAAAACGTTGACTTAACATGTAGAGAACTACATGTCAATGTATAACATAGTAATACAATATTATATTTTGTCATATTATATTGTAAGTGTAAAGTTATTGTATAGTAAGTACCTATTGCTTCAGATGTACACAGTTTTATTGCAATTTACACTAACATACATTCTGAAGAAAATTCGCTCAGCTCCAGTGTGCTTAGACTTCGTTAGTGTACTTCAAACACTACGCAATATATGAGATGTACTATTTCATTATTAACATTTGGAATCTACATAATTTCATGAAGAGCACTTATTTCTTTGGGAATGAAACTAAGAGTGCTCCTATACGTCCTGGTAATCGCCATAGAAAATTTACCGTTTCCCATAATTGTATTCATCTTAATAATTGTTCCCTAAGATAAAATCACCCACGTACAAATATTTATGTTATGATGCATGTGTGATAATACATTGAAAATCAGTTCAGTTTCTGATGCTTCTACGTTCATGTTGACTGTAATGTCGTTGAAGGAATGTGTTTGTCTTCCGGCAGTGTATTTCTTCGACTTCCTTGTCGCCCTAATCAACCTGAAATGAGGGTGGATGTCAACTGCCCTCCAAGGTACAGAGCAACTTTCACGTGCCCCAGGGGAATTAATTTAATTTTCAAATTTCAATTAGTAAATTAAATTCTGACTACTGGATAGTTACTTTGTTTTTTAATGGATGTTAATCATGCAAAAATTATTTAATTAATTCGGTATTGATACATTTTCATAAGCATAATTTGAAGGACTTTTATTATAAAGCTTACATTTTCTGTTTGCCTTAAAGGAATATAGCAATTTATATGAAAAACTCATAGCTTAACCCCATCATAATTACATTTTCGGAGTGACTCGTCACTGAAGACGGGCGAGAAATCCCCTTAAATTTATTTTTATGTGTTCTCTTCTCTCTTTATCCTACCTTTTCTTATTTACTATATATATTGCAGCCGCGAGTGTTTCGTTTTATATGTATGTATTTANCTTATAATAATAATGAATATCTACATGATATTTTAGCGAATTCTGAGTATTCCAGCTATTGAGGTTGTTCTGTAGAAAGTCATTGAAATTTTTCTCGACATTTTTTCCAATCCTACCTATAACAGATGGTCATTTATAAGTGGGTTACGATTACAGGCATTGCATCAAAAAGAACTCCTGTAACCTCCCTAACAAATATTCATTAATCCGGGTTTTTTAATATATCTATTTCCCCTTATAATAATAATGAATATCTACATGATATTTTAGCGAATTCTGAGTATTCCAGCTATTGAGGTTGTTCTGTAGAAAGTCATTGAAATTTTTCTCGACATTTTTTCCAATCCTACCTATAACAGATGGTCATTTATAAGTGGGTTACGATTACAGGCATTGCATCAAAAAGAACTCCTGTAACCTCCCTAACAAATATTCATTAATCCGGGTTTTTTAATATATCTATTTCCCCTTATAATAATAATGAATATCTACATGATATTTTAGCGAATTCTGAGTATTCCAGCTATTGAGGTTGTTCTGTAGAAAGTCATTGAAATTTTTCTCGACATTTTTTCCAATCCTACCTATAACAGATGGTCATTTATAAGTGGGTTACGATTACAGGCATTGCATCAAAAAGAACTCCTGTAACCTCCCTAACAAATATTCATTAATCCGGGTTTTTTAATATATCTATTTCCCCTTATAATAATAATGAATATCTACATGATATTTTAGCGAATTCTGAGTATTCCAGCTATTGAGGTTGTTCTGTAGAAAGTCATTGAAATTTTTCTCGACATTTTTTCCAATCCTACCTATAACAGATGGTCATTTATAAGTGGGTTACGATTACAGGCATTGCATCAAAAAGAACTCCTGTAACCTCCCTAACAAATATTCATTAATCCGGGTTTTTTAATATATCTATTTCCCCTTATAATAATAATGAATATCTACATGATATTTTAGCGAATTCTGAGTATTCCAGCTATTGAGGTTGTTCTGTAGAAAGTCATTGAAATTTTTCTCGACATTTTTTCCAATCCTACCTATAACAGATGGTCATTTATAAGTGGGTTCTGTTTATTTTTAGGGCTCAATATTTTTTAGCTCCTCTTGACTAGGATCGGTGTTAATTTAATTTTTCTCCCAAAATTCTCGTTTTATGATCAATATATAGCGTGATTTTCCTGAGGGGATCTCCTTTGGGGCGAGCAAGAGGAACACGAAGCACATATCTAGCGGTTCAGTCGATTTAATTTCTTGGAGGGGTTCCTTTGTTATTTATTCGCAGGATGTGTGACGGGAATAAGGAAGGATTCTTTCACCGTTATCTGGGGCGGAAGGAGCGATATGAGAGCCCGGGTATCCACCACACTATTGTCCCCCAGAGACAATACAGACATAGTTCACATTTAGAAGAGCGCGATCCAATCTCTGGAGGATTAAATGTTTTACCCCATGATACGTGAGTGGCTTTATCTGAGAGGGGTCTGGCGATATAAACATTCATGGTCTTATATTCCATGAATCCCCCCTTTTTTCCTTATTCAGAAATCTACTGCACTGTTTCGTGGTTCCTCTAAACGTCAAAGTAATTTATTTTTCAAATTCTAAGAGATATTACTTGCATATAAAGAAATCAAAATCAAAATGTGTAATGTTCTCAACTGGAACAATTGACAATTTCAGTTTCTAAAATAAGAGAATTTGTTGGGGTTCGGTCAAGGTGGACTCCGATGTTTCGGCTTACATTATAAGTCATCTTCAGGGCTATCACAAAGGCGAGAGGGGACGTGTCACCTGGATCAAATGTCCATGTCTAGTTCAGTCCACTCTCGCCTTCCTTATAGCCTTGAAGATGACTTACAATGTAAGTCGAAACCTCGGCTGATAATAAAAAACACTTTTTTTTTTTTTAAATTGTATTTTTTGGATCAACCGTGACCGAACACCAACAAATTCTCTACTTATAAACTTCACGGTCAAAACCTGTATTTGAACTAAAATATGAGATACCTGTCTTTCCATAGCTGCTTTAACTTAGCGAATTCCGGAACATAGTTGATTAATACAGGCATTTGAAATTTCCATGTTATGTCAATTCCCACACTTATAAAATACGTATATTATCAATAAACAAATCTTTGTTCGGATTCTTCGCTCTGCACTAAACATTCATTACGCCCGGTGCAGCTAAAAAAACTTTGTATACTCCTGTTTAACATTCCATGTAATCCCTACTCCTACGTGCACCCGACTTCACTTAATAATGAACACGGCTTTTTTTTTCTTTTCCTTTTTTTTTCATTTAATAACCACATGCCAAGCTGCATTAAGATAATCGATTAACTGTTGCTTCCAGACCATTAATCTAATATTAAGGGTTCAGGTCAACCCCAGTCCTAGTCGTTCAATTATGGGATGTAGTTTATAAAATATTACTTTTGCCCTTAAAAAAAAAAAAAAAAAAAAAAAAAAAAAGTTTCATTGCTCGTAACTAAATAATCTTGCCGTTGCAATGAAAATATTGTACCAACAGCTGACACTTTAGTTAATCACTGCTTCTCTCTGTGTGACTTCACACAAGAACGAACTTATCATTTTGTTAGTAACTTACAGGCTACTACCGAATACAATTATGTACAACAGGAATCTGTGGCCTGATGAGCGTTGACAGTCACACAAAGGCTTTTCTCCTAAGAATATCCCCTATAGACCAAATTGTTGAATGGTGATTTCATTTATATGCTATATTTTATTTTTAGTTCCTTTATTTTTACTTATACATATACACCACAAAACTATAAAAAGTTCTATAAAATATGAATAAAATAATCTTAATTTAATTTAAAAAATTAGGGTCCCGGCTGAGGTAGTAAGATTGTTTTATTCTATTCCCTTATAATTATTGTATTAAATTAATGTGGGATTAAATACCACAACAGATGCGATATTTAATAAAACTTATTACAATTCATTGTCATTTAATTGTTTGTAAGATGTTTAATATGTTTTGTATTTTTAATAATGCATTATAACAATTACTTTGATTATTAAATTTTTATTTATTTTGATTTTCAGGTATTCATTGACGTATTCTCGAATCAAGTTAAGGTTAGAGGGACCCATACTAATTTTACTTGCATTAATTAGTCTTAAGTGGAGTTTAACGTAAAATACCGCAATTCCACTTTTCCTTCATTAATTATATTATTTGTGGTATATATTGGTAGATTTTAGAATAGATTATTATATCATAACCAACATTTAACTCGTAGCTTAAAAAGATTTCCCTAATTTCATTCAGATAGATATGGACAAGATTAAATTACCAATCGTTTCCACCATGTTCGGAGATGACAATAACTACTAAATATAAGGTCATTGAAGCTTACATTACACTGTTCGGGAAAAATATGTGTCGCAGTTACTCCCTTAGTAACAGTTGTCCCAAAAATTATTCTCTGTATACATTTTAAAATTACCTCCTACACGTATTATTATGCCTTATGATTTCGTAAATTTAAGGTTACTTTGATAGTAGCTAAAGTATTTTAAATTTTTCAAATTAGCCTTTCAAGGGAGTAAATGCACTGGCATTTTTCTCCCCCTCTCACTCCCTCCTTGACTCCTGCCTACTCCTAGCATAAGGAGAAGATGGGTGCCACATTGTCTATCGCGGGTTAACCTGGGCTCCTCTCTGAGGACGGGATACGTCCCGTGATAGACGAGCAAGAACAACAATGTACCCCATCAAACATTATAGTGTATGCAATATGCATAGAATAATTTTTTTTATTACAGAGTTATATATTTTAAAAAAATTAGCCTTTCTGTAGTCATCTCTCCTCTCAGAATCGTTATTATCCAACAATGATCTAATCCAATAGCTTGAAAATTTAACCTTAAATACCGAATTTATTTTTTGTTTATAAAAATTGCAAACGATACAGTACGTCCGTATATTTTAAATTTTTACATTTTTGGTTATAACGTTGAGAGGAAGGTGATATAAAATAATAGATGAATAATTTAATTTACTAAAGTTTATGTTCGATGACATTATTACGAAAAACTCATATTAGCGTAGAAATTTACGAATTTAGCTGCGGTGGGTGAGCGCATACCTCCCTACGAGTCTAGAGCCAACTTTGATACATAAAATACCTGTTGTTATTTAAGCTTATTACGATCTCCAGCTAATGAGATACATTTCGTCATTTACTCCAGTTTATACAAGTCCTCAATGAAGCCGTAAGAAATAAGCTTACGTGGCGGAATTTATATTGATATCTTTTACCATTACTATATATTTATTAGCATATTTTCTTTTTAAGCTCATGCTCTTCTCGTCGTAATTTCAACGCATCTTCCCTAAATCTACATTTTCGAAGCTAAAAATACGGTTCTGTAAAAACAACAACAAAAAAAATGAGTGCGCGAGTGAATGCATAAATTTACTTATTTATCAAGCATGAAGCAATGAACAATTTTAAAATGAGCAATGTTGAAATGCAATTTTAAGATCTAAATGTAATTTTATAACCTTGGAAAAAAGCATATTAGTAGACATATTTGAAAATGTAATTGCAATTGTTATTATTTGAAAAACGTAGAATGATAATTCAGAATTTTTGCTTTTCATAGTAAATTCTTGAATGAATTTATCTATTATTGACATCGGATGAGGAAATGGGAGCGAGGGTTCAGAAAAATATTCTTCGTTATTAGTTGTATCACTAACGACTATATAGAACATATTAGGCGTATGAAAATGGAAATGTTCTATAAAATATGGACGACGAACGGTTGTTAAGTAAGAAAATTAAAAATTTAACTAAGGTGGGAGAGCGCTTCTCCCATTCTTCCCTCCCAGTCAGTCTAGAGCTTGCCAATTATATTTTGACATTTACTCTTATTTATATACACATTTATTGGAACGTTAGAGTCTGTTTAGGTGGCTTCTAAGTACTAGTTTTATCATATGTAGCTAAAGAACAAAAATTTCGCACGTTGGAGAAGCACGAACTTGCTACACAAATTTTGGAAAAACTGTCTTTAAAATAACCTCGTATTTCCGACCAATTTCTATTGGCTCTTATGGAGAAGTGATAAATAGCGAAGAGGTTAAAAAAAAATTTATATCTTCAGATAATATTAATAGACGTCGTCATAAAAATCGTATCAATAACTTAGGTATAAAGAGAGGCCCCTCGTATATTTCCTGCGAGTTATAATGTAGCGGTTTCGCCGACCTGCTGATATACGCTCTCTATATAAATTGTGTAAGATCTATATCTTTATGTGTTCACCTGGTACCCCCCCAGCGTAATTTACTGCAAAACCTCCCACCACCCCATCCATTATTGATGCTAGCCTGTGTTTTCATTATATTCTAACTCAAATTCCATTATATTATCTCATACATAATTTCCCGGAGAGCAATTAAACTGTAGAAAATGCATTTTCCTCTAACATTTTTAATAATAACTTGAGTTTTACATCTTTATAAGTAATTATAGTGTAATTATAATTATTACTGAAATTAATGTTATCGCGAATTGATCTTATGTTTACTATAAATTAAAGGTTTTATTTTTTTTATTTATTTTTTTTTTTTTTAAGGTTGCAACTATTGAAGTTGTTGCAATTAGGTGATTTAAAAATATAACGAAAAAGTGTTCATCAATACCCACTATGTGTCAAAAATAAAAACTATTCAATTTTCTTGAGTACCTGAATGTTTATTTGTATGATCATTCAAATCATAATTTTCTATGATTATATTTAAGGTTTATTTATTGTATGACAAAAACTAGTTAATTAAAGACTAAAATTCGGGTGATTAATAAGAGTAGCAATGTAAAATATCGTTATCTTTTTATTTTTGATATAATCTATGTTTAAAGAACGGTAAATAATAAATGTTTTATTTGGTTGTGGTTTTTTATCCCACGTAAATTTTAAACAATTAATGAGAGGGAATAGAATAAAAAAATCTATCTGTCCCAGCCAGGAATCGAACCTGGATCTCCTGCTATCCGGGCCGGTGCACTTACCTAGCGATGAGATATCTAGCGCGTCCTGGTAGCATAACTGGTATGTGCACCGGCCCTGATAGCAGGAGATCCAGGTTCGATTCCTGGCTGGGACAGATAGATTTTTTTTATTCTATTCCCTCTCATTAATTGTTTGTAAATAATGAATCCTACTTATTTTCTAATTTTTATCAAGTGTTGTTTGCCTATCTGATTCGAAAGTAAAATGAGTTAAATGCAATTTAAATGAATAAATTTGATATTAAAATACTCTCAGTTTTCCGGATATCAAATAAAGTTTGTAATTGGTCCTTTCTTAAAGACTACTGACACAATTGTAGGTGCAGTGTAAGTGTGTATCGTAATGCTTACCTAACGATTTAGGTGTTTATCTTTTCGGTAAATATCAACCTAAATTGCTTATCTTCAGCCATTATTACTTATCTTCTTTTTTTTTATATTATTTTAATAATTTATAATTATTATTATATTCATAAATTCTTCTTCCGTCTTGACCGTGTCGAAAGACGGTTATTTACCGTACTTATGAAGACCGAGTCTTTTGCATGTCGTGTGATGGCTTTTTTAGCCGTGAAGTCACCGTAAGCCCGGATTATGAATTTTTAAAAGTTATTATTAAGTACATTGTTGATAATGTGATGTATATTTTTTCAAATTTAAACTCTATGACGCTCAAATTTATTTATTCAGCTCTAATATGACGAAATGTAGTTCTAGTGCTCTGTCAGAGACTCTGCTGCGTATAAAGTCGATGTCAGATATATCGATGTTTCCAGAGCCAGTGTGACTTACAGCCTAGAGAGAGTGTAGGCTGGCTCCAGGCTGGTGCACGCCGGGGAAAATGCGCTGTTCCAGAAAGAGTTGTGTACGGCGAAGTAGGAAGCGAAGCGCCATAAAGTCCGGGCTGTCAAGTACAGTCTCCGCCCTCGGCCTCCTTCCCTAACCTCCTGCTTTCATTAGACCTCCTTCTTCCGAGCCGGCTCATCTCCTTTCCTCTTCTCAAGTGCATTACATTTAGTTTTATGTGTCAAATAATGTTGCCTATCCGGATCAGGAGTGAGGAATTTGTGAAATGTCTGGGGAAGATTTAATTCTAAATTGTTTTATTATTGCTACGAAAACACTAAATTAAATTTGGAATAAATGAGTCACGGCTAACTGTAGGCATCCTAATGAATCAGATACAATCCACTTACACTGGAATGTTATGTAGAAAAACTAGATCTCTTAGAAATAATTGCTTTTACTATCGGATAAAAGTGTAAATTTAGCCAATAGACAGGCTGTTTTATATTTTGAAAGAGCAAATAGATTTAATTTGGTCTGTTTAAAAATTAATTTTATCTACTGATGCATCTAAGACGAGCAATACAATTTCCTGTAACCTCCCAAACAAATATTCATTAATCCGGGTTTTTTAATATATCTATTTCCCCTTATAATAATAATAAATATCTACATGATATTTTAGCGAATTCTGAGTATTCCAGCTATTGAGGTTGTTCTGTAGAAAGTCATTGAAATTTTTCTCGACATTTTTTCCAATCCTACCTATAACAGATGGTCATTTATAAGTGGGNTGAAATAATAATAATAATTGTGTAGTAATTGTAAAAATTAATATATATAATAATCGATATATTATTTTTCTTTCATTTAAAAACAGGAAGAAATGTAGTAAAACTATCTTCAGAGTGGAGTATTATCTCTTGATTCCGTATTTTGATGGAAAAATTTAAAGGTTTTTCCTCAGCAATAGTATACAATACGGTTTATCTAGAATCTACTTGGTGGAGATGGCTCTCTGCGAGTGTTTTGTACTCAAAGCTTCTGTTTACACAAAGATATCGTTCGTATCTATTAGGTTCTCTCGTCGAGGGAGGACCCGCCTTAGGTTCTTTCAGATACAAACGGAACCCCCATGAGGGCATGGTGTATTTGGTTCGTGCAAGATACTTCGCAGTGCTGCTCGTTCGCTTCGGTCGGTTAAGTATTTAAGTTGCAATACGATTTAAAGGAAAACAGTATATCCTCCAAGTGGCGACAAAAAGACAGATAAAGCAAAGCTGTGAACTTGTAAGGGAAGGTCATTGCTAGTAACTAAAGTTAGAGCTCAGATCGTATCGTTAAACTTTCAACACCCCTGAGACAATGCCGAAAAGACTCGCCTCCATGGAATTTCTATACGCGATGGATATTCAGTCACATTCAAAGGAAAGGTGTCAACAACTACAAATCCACATACATCCACGATTACAAATTAAAATGTAACATAAATAATAAATTTTATCAATCATTCCTTGTTTTATTTACTTTCTCCTCAATAGAATCGCTAAAGAAGTAAAACTGTTTGTCATAGCCTAGTTACCTGTACGACATTCTTTGAACCCCAATAGCACAATTTATTATGTATTTAATTAGTAATTCGAAACAAATGCAATCAAATTGTTTTGTCAAATTGTGTTTCATTATCTATCTTTTTTTGAATGTTTTTTTGAAGACACTGAATAAACTCTTCAAAATTCATACTTGAGATTCCCTTGAAACAAATTTAACAAGAGCTGATTTTGACAGGATTTAATAGCCCTTCGTTTGGGGTAGTGAGGCTTCTCTTTGAAGTGAGGGACTCGAGACAAGCCTTCCCAAATTCAACAAAGAATGGAACACTTAGTGCGGACCATCTCAACGGATTTATGAGGCTTTGATGCACGAGAGCTCTGCAGTTAAGAGCCCTCTCAAACGCATGGATAGTCCTCATGAGTAGTCGAAAAGAATTTCAGCTTATTTTCAACTGAATTAGGCAAGGCATATTTTATTTCATTAACACTCAGGATCAGCATTTTCAGGTTTCTCATGTTTCAGAGAAATATTACAAAAATAACAGTTAATGAGTATTTTGACCTTAAAACTCGAAAAGGACTGAAGGGAAAAGTTAATGTTGCTGAGGCTGACTTTAGGCCATCATCTCGTACTTTTAGCCTCCTCGGTCTACAGCGTTATATATATGTTTTTTTTTTGTTTTTTTTTAAGTTTTTGTGCAGTTGTAATTATTTGCACATTTGTACTCTTCGTCCTGGTTGGTTATTATGTGTTACTGTCCAAAAGGGTCCACAAAACTCTTCATTTTCTCTCCTTTCGACACAAATTTGTTCCCGCGGAGATTGACACGACACACTTGTGCAGAAGGGTTACTGGCCAAAAGCGTACATTTCTTGGATTCAGAAGACGTTCTACGCAACACCCCACATTCCCTGTCTTGGTGATGGGTGGTCAGCAAGAGCTGTAGGTATCTCACTGGAGGGCAGCTACAGAAGAGGAGTACTCCCAGCTGTGTTGGAGCCCCGAGGTTGCCCCGCCCTGGACCGGTCGCGCCTCAAGGACCCGGCCTTGTAACGCGAGCTCCGTCACGCCCACACCCTTCTTCTGTCTCATGCACTGTGTCTTATACACATTCATTCCCCACGAGACAGATGTGCTGCATCCAGCCTGTACAGATAGCAGCGAGCCTTCTACATCAATATAAACAATAGTCCATTTGTTTTCTTTTCCTTTACTCCTTGAAAGTGAACATCAAACAAAGCTTAATAAAAAGTCATAAGCTCTTTAGCCTTGTAAAACTACCTCTTGGTACAACTGAAAACTCTTTATTGCCTTCAATAGTAAGTCTTTTTGTGACTTTCATTGGGAAAATATATATGGTCCCTTGCTAAGTAAATGTGATGTTTTATTGTTATTATTATTACAAATTTATAGTAGACATGACTGATATTGCATTCTTTAAAATTCTTTTGGGATTAGTATGTATCGTGGTGAATTACTTATAGACCTTTAAAAAAAAACACCAATATTATTAATGATTACTAATGTTATCGCCATAAGGAAGTGGAGCTTATTAATGACGAGTGTCAACTCATGGTCTACTCAACTCCATACGTTCATCTTAAATGAGACATGGAAAATCTTGCATTTATAAGGCAGAAAGCAGCAATAGAAATTCACGGGAGCTGTCAGTCCTCAGTTGATGCTGAAATTCTTTCATTTAGGAGCTATATCATTTTTCCGCATTGGTCGTAAATCTTTGTTTTTATTACAATTCCAGAAGGAAAATTCTATTTTATATTTTTATCAATTTTAAGTCAGTAATGAATATCTAATTTAATTAATAGGTAGTGTGTTTGTGGATTATATATAAAAATGTGATTGTTAAAAATAGAAGCTCATATTTTTTTTCATATAGGGAGGGCTCCTACTAGTCACTGTTTTATGTCTCTCTAAAAACATATACAGATAAAATGTTTAAAACAATAAAAACGGGCCTCGAACTCACTGCACCAGACATGAGAGTCTGCTTTACTTTGAAGATGGTTTACTTCATCTATCCCCTATTCGCCCTAGTTTAGTAATTTAACTGCCATTGCTGAATTGATTAGTTATTCGCCAATTTGTCTAAGCAACCGAATTTAATTCGGTTTCTAGTTTTATTTATCCAAATGAATAGGTCGGGGCTATCATATCATATGTTATCTTATTAATTAATTAGCCTGTTAACAGTGTTTTATTTTAACTCTCTAACAGCTTTTGAATTGTACTACTAACCCCAGAAAGAAACTAACCCCAGCCATACTGCAGATACGAAAACCTAGCATTGTTTGCATCAGACTGACATAAATGACAGTCACGTAGTTAACAAGACGGCTAGTAATAGTGTGTAAGTAATGCGAGCTCCCTAAGGTTGGCTTCAACCTATCCACGAGAGCATATGTCGGGATGCGCTAGATCCTCCAAGGTATTCAGTAATGCCATAGGTGATTTTCTATGTACTCGTGAACTTCAAATCCTAACAATTATTGCGAGGGAATAGAATAAAAAAATCTATCTGTCCCCGCCAGGGCTCGAACCCGGATCTCCTGCTTTCCGGGCCGGTATGCTATTCTATTCCCTCGCATTAATTATTTAAAATTTATGTGGGATAATATATACTACAACAAAATTAATATTTGGAAATTCAAATCCTAACGTTTGGCATGGAAAATTTCAGTTTGTTTTGTTATAAAGTTTTTAATAATTAAAACTAACAAAAGCGGAGATTTCAAGATTTTTCAAGTTTTTTTAAATTTAAAGGCAAATTAAATGATAAGTAAACTACGTAAGCTAAATGAGCGAACTAAAAATAGTTTTAAGTGGAAAATAATGAAGATATTGACAAATATGACATTTGGGCTTATTTTAAACGTATTTTTTTGTTTACCTTTTATATCTTTTCAAATTATTTAATCAGTTGAATAATTATGGTGCATATCATCATTTCACGTATACCAAAACATACCATACATAATAAATAAAATTACAATGGGAGAGTATATAGTAGCTTGAAGAGAGATATATCTGTTCAAATCTGTGTCAGTTCTTCGTAAGTCTCTAATCCTATAAATCAAGTAAGCTCTAAATGATATTTAGTTCTCTTTTAAGGCTGGATTACTTTGTTCGGGAAAACGCTGCCTCCTGTTAACGTGTGAAATCCCCGGATTTTTCTTAGTACACGGATAAGCTTCTCAAAAAATCCTGGGAGGGAGGACCCGCTAGTTTCCCTTGAGAAATGTTTGAGCATGGATAGAGAAGCTCATTAAAAAGTAAGTCAAAATTCAGGGCTACTACATCCCTCTTGAATCCTGAGAAGGATATGGTTACATCGAGAGATGGCCATACAAAACTTGCTCATGACAGAATCATGGTACTATGGTTGGGTCCCCATTCCTCTCCTTCCACTCCTTCTCTCATCCCGGAGTTATTGCCCCGTCTCATTTCGGTGTACGGAGCTAACAGAACTAACTTTTAAAAAGCAACCAGAGAGGGAGATTCCGTTCCGCTGAGGAATCTCACTCCTTGTTATATCTGAAAGGTTAGACTTGTTACCGTAGTGAGCATATCCACGCTCGTCCAATATGGAGATGTTTAGAAGTTGCCTCGGCTCTGCGTCCAAACTTACTTTAATTAAGTTAAGGGCTTTCATCTTCCCCCGACTCGTGTGCGACAGGAAGGCAAACTTTGTGTACGGCTAATTTTCTTGGGGAAACTAAAAATGTAGGGAAGTTAATTTCATAAAAATAACTCAAAAATAAAGTTTGTAACTTGAGTATCAACCCTATCCTCACGTTTAGGAAGTTTAAAGAGATTCACTGAAATTAAGTGAGTACGCTAGGCAGCCTTGGCTTTGAAGCAGAGTAAATTACTTTCTTCAGCTTCAATTATAACCCTTTGTTCTCGGAGATGATGGGTGTTACTAAATTTAACTTTTTACCTTTTTCAATTTATATTTATATTAATTATGTTATGCTTAAATATATAAATATTCTTTCAATTTAATACAAAACAATTCAGTGAAGTTAAAGTTGTTTTAATTTAGCAAAACATAAAATTAATTTGGAACTCCTTAACTTTACGATTACCAAAATAAAATATAAACCACATGGTATTATTTTAGTAATTTGAATAAATGATATATTAATATTTAATAAATTATTTTTTTGTCTAAAGTTTAATTATACATTTCTCTAATTCAATTTAAAATTATAAGGATATGTACAAATATTATTTATTCTAATCCATGAGAGAGATCTCAGAAAGTTATTATTTTATTCTCATTCTTTTAATTTTATACACATTAAAAAACATCGATATTTTTTTTAAATTAGAAATTGAGTCTACGACTACTTTTTAAAAACTTTCCAGACTTAATTAATGTAATATTGTACTAGATTTTATTCATATCACAAAAAATATCAAAGATTAATTTTATTCGAGTCAATATTAAGTTATTTTCATAAAAAAAACTCAAAGTAATGACTGATTTACATTTAATTAATGATTTTAATTTGGGTATAATATAAGAATATTTAAGAACTCTCATACCTTATACTCTCCGTCTTCATTGGTTTCTGTACACCATCTCCCGTTGGCGAGCGCTTTCGGACATTGTCCATCTTCTGGCCGAATACATACGTTCACTGTCATATTCGGCCAGAAGATGGACAATGTCCGAAAGCGCTCGCCAACTGAGAGTTCTATATTCATTGGTGGTAGAAATAATAATAACCCTTTAGATTATTTACCTAATATTTAAGAACTTTATTTTTAGTTGAATACTGAATTGAGAAAATGAAAGTAATTTTTTATTCGTAAAATTATAACAATAAAGAAATTTCTCAATATAAATATGTAAAAATCTATCTTTTAAAATGAAAATCAATACCAACTGTTATTTATATATGGAATGTATTTATAGTTATTTATATATTGTTGTTTTTATGGTATGTACTATATTGTGAGCAAGTGGAAACTCATTCGCACAACTTTCCCTATAACCAGCTTGAAATATTCCTGAACGGTTAACTCTTTTGATCTCTCCTGGTGGCATTTCTCATGCTATTCCTGTATAATTTCCAGCTGGGAAAGTTGAAAATCATAAAATCCTCCACCAGTGTTGACCTTTCTATTCAGGATTCATGTCACTTGGCGATATAACAGTAGCATTACTTATTTTGCATACTTCTGTCGTACTTGAAAGGCTTGTTTTGCATAAATCCCAAGAAACAGCTACTTTTGTCAACTCTCCTCCATTTGTATTTAAATACATAAAATTCCATCTGCATTCCATATTCTCGTCGTCCTTCGGGTTGTTTACAGACCTTACTAATTTGAATAAATAAATATATTTGTGTGTGTTGATGTGTAAAAGTTAATTTATTAATAACTAATGAAAATTTTGTAATTTGACATTTTTATAATGATATTTTATTGATTTTTGTTTCATTTATTTTATGTTGAACTTTTTAAATAGCTTACAATTTACGAGTGTTTAGTGCTTGGGGCAAAATTAAAACAGCGAAAATTTTTTAAAAAAATTTTAAAATGTACTCTAAATTTAGTCATAAATATATGCTTATAGTATTTTTTTAGAAATTTTTTTGTTAGGTATGTACCAATTTTAAGCTTACAAAGTAAAAAAGATGTAAGTGTAAAAATTACACACACACATACGCATTACACGATCTTACGGGATTCTACGTTTTAAGCTATCTTGATTTCCCACAGATGCTATTTCCATGGCAGACTCTGGAGAAACGGATACACATGTGTCCTTTGTGAAGCTGTCAATTTCAGCCCAGTTGAAAACAAGCTGTCAGCTACCCCCTCCCCCCTCCCACCAACCCTGACACATACCACACAGTAAAGGAAATCAAACCTTTGACAGTTATGACGAATTCTCTACATTAATTTGTGTGAGAGACAGAAGGGAGCGAAGACGAGCGCCAAACCTTTCTGAAGGGATTTACAAAAGAATTTCCCGCCACCCAATCCATCAATCCCGTTTGGCTTCAACCAATCAAACTATTTCTGCACTATTTCTCGTTTTCCTTTTCTATCTTTATCTCTCATCTATTTCTCGCTGTACTTACCAACATATGTGCGACTCCAAAAATAAAAATTCAGAAAATAAACAGGGAGAAAGTAGGGTATATGTCCAATATAAATATAAAAGGACTTATCATTTTCTCTTACTGAATAAAAATGCCAGTTTTACTTTTCAAAACATCCAAAGATTAGATAAATACTTTAAATCCAGTTATCTCAAATTATTTCAATTGTGGAATTCATTTTAGGGTGAAAACGATTGGGAGAGAGGTTTAGAATGAGCCAAAATTGAATAATGTAAAACTGATTTGTTTTTAATTGAGTCCTGAATTACGTTCTGTAGAATGTTTCTGAAAACGCATACAAGCGATGTTTATTGGTGGAACTGGACGGGTTGAGCGTCCCCCACACATCCTAATCTCTACAACATTAATTTCATTTCTTCTTATTGTCAATTACCATTCTGCCTGTATGATAACAATTAGCCATTTGTTCCTATTTCATTTGGAAATGTGCATATAGTACGCCTCTTCTGCGGCAAGAGCTTTGGTCCATCAGGGTGGCAAACCCCGGACTGTGCATTTCCCGAACAGCTCTACAAATAAATCCAAAATCAATATTGCAATCATTGTGTCTCCTTCTTGGCAGACTTCTCGTAAGATAATCAAGCTTTTCACTTTGAAACAACGAAGCGACTTTTGAAAGAATTTTACAAGTTATTTATTTTATGCTATAAAAATTATTTGATATTTTTGGAGAAATAAACTTTTTTTTTTTTAATCGGAAGGATAGGAGCAAGGGTTTAACTTCTTTGTAATTAGTCAATCAAAAATAATTTTTTTTTAATCTTGATAGCAGTAAAGTTTAATTTTCTAATTATCAGATGATTTTAGTTGGGGTTCGGTCAAGGTAGATTAAAAAAAAAAATACACATTTAACAAAAGTGTATTTTTCTAAACGATTATCTGTATTTTTTTTTTTTTGGATCTACCTCGACTGAAACCCAACTAAAAGCATCTAATAATAATATCTAAGGTCAAAAAACTCTTTTTTAAATTTTCTAATGTTTAATTCTAAAAAAATTTTAGAAGAACGCTTATAAAACATTATACATACATACATACATATATATATATATATATATATATATATATA
>KZ807902.1:49617-78905 GCA_000696205.2 Oncopeltus fasciatus | reverse complement strand
TTTTTTTTTTTTTTTTTTTTTTTTTTTTTTTTTTTTTTTTTTTTTTTTTTTTTTTTTCTTTTTTTTACTATTTTTAGAATAATTAAATAAAAAAATCTTAATTCATCAGTCCCTTTTAGTGTAAAATAAAAAAAGGGGGTAAAATATAATTTGATAACATTCATATTATAGTCTATTATTTTTATAACATTCCTTTAGAAAAATGTAAATTATCAATAAAGATATTTACAATTTGAATTTCGAGTGTTGAGCGGATCCTCTAACTTTATAAATATAAAGAAACAAAATTCAGCATGCAGACATTAAAAATGTTGTTAAAAAATGTTTAAAAGAAATCATTAGATTTTATTATTTTCCATTATTTATAATTATTAAATGGATAAACAATATTAATTTTATAGATTTATCAATTAATTTAATGTTATATTTGAATTTAAGCTGGAGTTCTTTTATAACTTTTACACCTTTCAATATGAAATAAATTCTAAATGTTCTATAAGGAGATTATATGTTTCCACAGAGAATATTTGTTCATAAAGGGGCTCTTATGGAAGATTGAAACACTTTTTATGTTCAAAATCCTTCACTTATCTTGCGTAAGGTTTTATATAGTTTGTGTTATATTGTCGACAAAGGTCTGAGCCTGTCCAAGCGGAATTGACACCCCCTTAGCCCCTCTTTAGGCGTGCGATACTCTCTTCGAATGGGCTTTCTCTCGAGGCGCCGTGTGCCTGCTCCAATCCTTTGAGTTGTGTACGGGTAAGGACGCCTGTGCAGATCCAGAGCCCATGGACTAATCCGAGCGAGAGATGTCCTTCAAGCAGGAGCAACGTAGACTGAACGAGTGACTCTGCATAAGCGTAGTCCTTATCATGTAAGCACATGCCGAATGTTTCTCTTGTCAATAAAAAAAATCTGTAATGAGTTCCATTGCTCTAAACTAAACATTACACCGCATCAGCAAAAATAATTCCACTCGCACTTGACATTTAGGGTAATCCACCTCTTTTATTCCTTCGATTTAGCTCAAAAACTTACTCGGCCTCTCTTTATACATTTAAAAGCTACATGCAAAATTTATTTCAGAAAAAACTATAAAAAANTAAGATAACAACTAATTACAGCTTATAAACCAAAAATTAAAATTTATGGTGCAGGTAAACCTCCACTCCTAATTGCTCAATTTTTCTGAGCAACTTATAGAATATTTCTTTGATAAATAAATATATTTGAGTTGAGTTTGATTACTCCTAATTAAATATGATGCCTTCTACATTGGAAATTTTTTTTGTACTCACACTTTACATTTCTGGTTATCTCCCTATTTTTAATTGTTTAATTTCCCTGTGTAAATTATGAAATATGTCTTCCATAAATAAATATATCTGTGTTGTTTCATTACTTTTAATTAAATATTAGACTTTCTGTACTGAAAATACTTTTAGTAATCACACTTGACATTTCAGTCAATTAATCCTCCACTCATAATAGTTCAATTTCACTGTGCAACCTCTAAAATAGTATTATATTAGAAAACAAGCCTACATTGAGTTTCATTACTCTACTAGAAAACTGCAGACTTTAATTAATTGAAGCCTTCTCAATATTCTCAAGAACAGGTCATAAGTTACCTCCAATAAATAGTAGCTCATAACTAATCAGAAGTTTGTCTCTATATTCTCTCAGGAGAGCAAAAACTTTTGAGAAGAGAAAAACTCAAGGTTTCAGGAGAAACCTTATGGAAACATCCAGAAAAATATTGAAAAAGGAAATACATCAAGTTAAATGGAGAGTTTTTGACAGTAGAGATTTTTTTAGGCAGAAAATTTTTGTTTGGGTTCAGCAAATGTGTAGAAAATTTCACCACACCTATGTATCATAAAGGCGAAAGGGGACATCTTGCCACCAGGATCAAATGCTCAGATTGAGAGGTAGGGTTTGGAAATTAGAAAACATTTCTTAAGATGGACAATGTGGGTGGTGATAGGTGGGGGGGTATGTGGCGGTTGGTACAAAGGGAAAGTGGCCTGCATCAAAGGGGACAATACCAGGAAAATTGGTGGGAATTATTACGGATAAGTAGCTAAAGGAACTAGGAGATAAGTTAGACAGGTTTATTTAAGAGGAGGGCTAATAGTTTTTTAGGACGTTGAATATGTTTGAATTAGTTGAAGAAATTGGTTCTATGTCAGTTCTGTCGTTAACTGTATTGTTTTGTAAGTTAATGTGATTGGTTTCAGATAATAGGGTGTTTATAGGGTTCAGTAAAAAAAGAATGGTAATGTTATCAAAGCCTTTCAACATCCAAAGAATCCAGTCTTTTGAATCCAAAACCCTGAAAAATTGCAAATGCTCCCTAATATGTATACAATAACTTTTAGTTAGGGCAATTTTATGCAATAATAATGTAAATCATTTAACTTTTTTATGTTTTTCTTATGATATTGTATTTCACCAGACCTGAAGATGGCTTGTAATGTAAGCTGAAACATCGACAGTTAATATTTAAAAAAATATACAATTTTTTTTTTAAATTGTAGAATTTTCTACAATTAAAT
This sequence comes from Oncopeltus fasciatus, assembly GCA_000696205.2. Classification (NCBI taxonomy): domain Eukaryota; kingdom Metazoa; phylum Arthropoda; class Insecta; order Hemiptera; family Lygaeidae; genus Oncopeltus; species Oncopeltus fasciatus. The sequence goes on along the minus strand of KZ807902.1, from coordinate 76,347 downwards.
CTAAAAGTACATTAGGGGGCTTTGAGGCGATTGTAATTTCCTACTATACATAGAGAGAGGGATTTGGTGTAATCCATTAGAGCAACATTAGACGGGGTCTTCATTGTGTGATGGTTATCACATTGTCTTGTCGGGGAGTCTTTGATCAGGCTCCTCGGCCCTCTTTCCCCGTCTCTCCTCCGCAGGACTCCCAGGGCTGTGTTACATTCCCTCGACAAGGGGCGGTGTCCCGTGTCCGTCAGGGCACAGTATGGTTCTAGCCATCGCTCTCCTCAAGTTCCAAGTGAGACAGTCTGCAGCTCGCCCTTGTGCTATTTAAGTAGACACCATCCTCTCAGATATCTGCCCTCCAGCTATGTCTTCCAGCTAGCATATACAAAGAATTTTTATAATTATGATAAAATAGATAAGCTTATTTTTGCAAACGTTAAATGTGTTCGATAGGATTAGGATTAGGATCAGGTTATATAGGCGATCAACATCATGGTTATTACGCCCTGACTGTTGGGTTAATTACATTTTTTTATATATGCCTATTTCACTTAAAATGCACATAAGTTTGCTTACATTGGAATCATGGTTTGCCAGGGATGCCGACAGTTGTCCTGGGAGGTTTTTGCATGTAAATAGATTAGTGTAATATGGGCATTCCTCGATGAAACGTTGAACGCTCATTTGAGAGCAACATTTAGGGAATATTGGCGGTTGATCTTTAGTGATTAGATGGACGTGGGTAAGATTGGTGTGACCTATTCCAAGTCTGGTTAGTACGACTTCTTCTCTTCTGTTCTCCCGGTTCGATAGTCTCTGAAATCAAGTTAGAAGGGGGGGGGGGTAAAGATAGAGACTAAAATTATGAATCATATATATCGTTCATATGTTATCGTTAATATCAGAACCAAATAAGTGTCAAATATAATTTTTTTCTCATTTACATACTGGTTTAAAGGAAAGTTTTTCGATTGTTTGGTGCACTTTCCTATATTTTTTTTACATATAAAAATCGAATTAGATATTTTGGTTTATTAGTACGAATCATTAAAATTATATCAATACTCATTAAAATTAGTTATAATTGAATGAAAGATCAGAAGAAGGAGGGTTTACAGGAAGATTATAAAATTGTATGGTAATTTCATTATTGTTATTTAAATTTCTAAATGGTTTAAAGAACACGAAGTTGTAAAATTGAATTTTAAATGTTTGTCTTCCATTTTGTATCTTTATGAGTTACACTTATTAAGGAAGAAATGCATGAATGTAACTACGACGGATGAGCGTCCCCCCCCCCCCCCCCACTCATCTTTACCTGTCAGTCTAGAGCAAACTTTAATGGTACTTTTTTACGTATCACACTCATTTTTCTCTCCTGATTGTTAATATAATTTTCTTATTTAAATCTTATTTATGTGCAGCTTTAATGAAACATGATAAATCTGCTTAGTTTACGCAGCACCGGCGTGATTGATGGTTTGACTTTCCTCTAATAAATACTTTCTCAGAGTTTTCATACAGGAACTTATTGATATTCAAGCTGATTTAAACGGTTTAATGTCATTATCCCGGAGAAACATTTCCTATTAAAATGGTTTCCTTCCTCTCCTGTAATATATTTATGAGGTCAGTCAGCTTGCCGGAATGGAAGCCGAACTTTCTCGAAGTCGCCCCCCAAAGTATGTTGTAATAGGCTTCACGCTCAACTTGGACTCGGGCTGGCCAGGGCTAAAATGGGCGCAGCGTTGCAGACTACGAAAACTGATAGAAACTTTTTAAAGTAAAATTCAGCTTTGGAAGCACTAAAGGTCACCTGCCTTGGTTCAAATTGACCTTAGTTTATTCAAATAATAGGACAGGATTTTGTTGGGAACGCCTCTTCAGGAAATTTTGTTGTCCTGTTGAATCAGAAAACCAAAACAAATTTATACTATACTATATAAGGTCCTGATGAGGTGCTCTGAGTAAACGATATTGTAAAGGTAGTAGAAGTACTTTAGAAAGCATTTATTATTTTTGCCTGTGACACTTTTCCTTTTGCGGAGCAATAATAAAATAAAGTCCGTCAAGCGGTAGATGCGGACATACATATTCTCTTATACATTCTCATTTATGAGAATTCCTCAGTATTGTAGTTCATATTTTTATTTCTAATAAAGCTTTTCATGTCATATAATTTTCCACACTTATAGAATATGTCTTTTATCAATGAACAAATCTGTGTTGAGTGTCATTACTGTGAACTGAATAGTAGGCCCGCATCAAAGAATTTTTTCTAGTTGCTGTCGACTTCTCAGGTAATACCCCACTTTAATTTCCCACTGTAAGTTTTACTTTACGTTTAAAACGATTTAAAAAATTTTATTGTGAAATACGACTAATTTCGGATTATATGCCGTAAAATTAAAATTTACGATACTATCAAACTCTTAGTCCTAATTAATCCATTTCGATGTGTACCTCCTAAAATATTTACTTCATAACTTATCAAAGCTGTGTTGTTTCTTTGTTCTAAACTAAATTTTACGCCCGCTGAATCGGAAAAACTTTTTGTGCTCGCACTTGACATTTTCGGTAATCTTCCTGTTCACTGGTTTCACCCAATAATAGAATCAGCCTTTATTTTTTGACAGTCTAAAGCTATGTGTTAAATTTCAAAGAAAAACAAATTAATTTCATTTTCTGCTTGTAAACAGTAAAAATAATATTTACGGTACAATTATTCCCTCCCCTCTCCTAATTATTCAATTTAGTTTCGTAAATCCAGAAATAATTAATTTATCGTTAAGCAAATGTTTAGTTTCCTTCCCCTATAGATCCAATTTACCTCATTAACGAACTTAACCTTTCATTTTCTGGGCTAAATCATGGTAAAAACCCTGGAACAAATTTAAGTAATTGAAAATTTTTGACGCAAAACACAATACAAAACAAAATACAAATATTTTTAAATAACGAGAAAATGAGGGTAAGAAATTACCCTTCTTAGTGGTTAGTTGCTAGGAATAAATCTACTTTTCACCTGTTATTTAAGAGCCTGAATACGGACTTAGGCAACAGTAAATATATATCCGATGAGAATATATATTGGTATAATTAAATATGTTTTTAAATCTATAAGAAGCTTTATAAATTAAAATTATAAGCCACAGGCTTCGGAGAGAAAGCTAACTGTAACCTTTCTAACCTAAGTGAACCAAAAGACATGACTCATTTTCTGGGGAAACGGTTCGGACGAATGACCTTGGTTGATTGAAGTGTTGTAGAGTATTTTAAATAGGTAAGAACGGAAAAAGTTTTATTTCTTTCTGAAAAAAGCCTATGCTTATAAAAGGCTCTTAGTAAAAGAATTTAATTATTAATTTATTACTATAACTTAAAAATAAAACAATTAATTTAAGTACCCAAGAAGTTTAATAGAAAGATACCAATAGTATAAGTTTACAAACACTATTATAAGTCAGAAGGTAATATATAGTTCCCCCAGTAAGTAAAGTAATATTTGTATTTTAAGAACAAGAGACATAATTTATTTAATTTATTATAATTATGCCGAACTCTTACAGACGGACTATGTCCATTGTAGTGGGTTTTAGTTGTTTCTGTTTATAAGTAATTTTCTTCTTTTTTTTTCTTAGTATATTCCAATAAAACCTTTCCATCCATTCATTCAACTAAACCTTTCGTTTTGTATCTAAAAACTACGTATCAAAGTTTATTAAGAAAAACAGAAAACTGTTGCCTGCAGAGCTTTAATTACTCACACACACACAAATATATGCATATCAATTTCAGTGAAACATCACTATTGGTGTCCAGTAGGTAGAATCTGGGAAATTATCGAAATAATTTTCAAAAAATTGTTTCGTAGGAATAATTACAAAGGCGACATTCCTTCTGATTTCGCTAATATATTTTTTGAACAAGGTATAAAAATTCATTTCATTAGGTATAATACAATGCTTTTAGTCATATAAAAACTCCTAACAAATACCATCTTACCAAAAATTGATTTCTATGCTCAACCGAATACTGTAAGAAATCGGTAATAATTAATTCTGGAGTGCACCTAGATCTACCATCTAGGAACACTCATTATAAGGTGACTGAGCTCTGAAGATGGAATCATTCATTCTGAAAGCGCTCAGCAATCAAAAATATGAAAAGTGTAAAGAATTTATTGTTATCTGATAACCCTAATTTCTGGAGTACTTCCAGCGAATTTCTTTCTTAATAGCAAGGTTTTTCCTGCTATCTTAGCTTTAAATTTCGCGGGTCATTTCTTAACACCTACTTCATAACATAGTGTTGCAAGGAACGCAGGTCTTAGCCCATATTTCGTCTGATACTCTAATATTGGTCCGACTCGCTAACGCCCGGAGTTGGGGGATGGAGATGAGCATCTGTACTGTGCCAAGTACTGGGACCACCAAGACGCATGTCTCGCACTCCTGGAGGCAGAAGGAACAACAATGAAGGATCTCACAATGAGTTGAGACAATGGGAAAAGTACAAACAATACTGGACTGCAAGCCATACCGTGGCGGGATTTCCTCAAGAGAATACACCATTCACAAGACCTCCCAGACTTAGCCGATTGCCATACACTTCGCCATTATTAATTTAATTTTATATTCAGCAACTTAGCCAATATTGGGTAGCCAGAGTCTTGAACCATTTAATGTTTTTCTATCATTTGTATTTCATTCCCTAATTTGTATTTTTTTTTTTTTCATTTATAAATATAATTTTTTCATTCATAAATAATAACCAATTCCAAAGGTGTATGTAGAATAAATTACTGTTTTTAACCAAATATTGATATTGTTATATTTTTATTATAAAATACAATTAAAACTTAAAGTATAGTCCATTGTTCTCTAAGGTCATTAGCCATCTGTTAGCCAATTGCTCGATCCCAGACTGATACCATTCCTTGGGATCGCTGCCAAAAAAAACTCTAGGACCCCAATGTCAAATTTCCGAAAAACAATCAAATTTAAATAAAATGGCCCAAGTAGTAATCCGATGGTGCGAGGTATGGCCCATGTAATCCTCATGTAGGTAGACGAGACAGGATTTCGTATCCATGAAGTACTGTAAAACTTTTCTTTGGCTCGACGGGAAGTGTAAGGCCGAGCATTATCATGTTTGAATAAAACTAATGTTCAATTGATCAAAGCAGAATTACGCACAGACAATTTCGCGTACAATATTTCCAGTTGTTCGCAGTAGAGTTCAGAAATTATAGAACATTCATCAGGAACAAATTCATGATCATTAAATAATACCTTCAAAATTAAAAAAAAATCAACTTGGTAATAGAATTTTTTTTTCTTCAAATTGTCCCCTTACCGCAACCGATAAAGTAGTTTGACCGCAATCTAACCATTGCCTAAGGATATTCGGATTTTGCTTGTAAACCCACTTTGCATCACAGGTGGCAATCTCTGTAAAATTCAAGAAATTTTCACAAAATTCTAACCTGTTAGCTACTGCGAAGTCAGTCCCCTCTTTGGGGCTTCCGCAAGTCAAGGACATCTTCCCCTTCATATTTAATAATTTTACGACTTGCTTCAGCGGCTGTGACATTTTTCTTCCATTAATGCCTTAAAGTATGAGAATTTCGTTGAGCATCGTTATGTTTCTTCTTTAAATAAATAACTAAACTGTGACTTTTGTTGAAGAAGTCGAATGGGATTTAACAAGCTTAGAGAATGCTCTAAAGGAATTAGTAACTATTGGTAAGTATTAAATAGGTTTACAAGTAAGTAGATTAAAACTTTAAGTAAGTAGATTAAAACTTTAATTTAAATCATAATGTTATGTTTAGGTAACCTTAATGTATGGTTTAACACATATTTACCTTTTTACATATAGGTCTTCACTTCTTGATTTTGACATAACACACATATTTTCCTGGGGCAGTATATATGTCATTACTAATTGAGATTGCCTCCTCAAATTTGGTGGGCATAATATTTAGCTTAGAACAATCAAACTAAAAACAGATTTGTTTATTTATAAAATATATTTTCTAAAAGTGTGGGCGATAATGAGGCATGGACAAATATTCATAAACTGCGATACTTAGAAATTCGCTAGTTGAAGCACTGTCTAAGTGACGGACGCATGTAATCAGATAGAAAATTATATATATATNTATATATATATATATGCACTTATATGCAATTAAATTTTTGTTTTAATAGTTAGTTATATTAATATATTTTGCTCAATCATTAAACTTTCTCTAATAACTGTATTTCTGAAATTTGATTCACTTTATAAAAATGTATGTTGGACACTGGTGATTTAGTATACTTAAAGGTGTTGGATACAATATTTTCTAGAGCGAAAGTAACGTGCATAAATATAGAAGTTTTCGTTTAGGTAAATTTGTAATATTTGGTAAGCGGTGGCCCTCTCCAACTAGGGACTGTCTGCAAACAAAACTCCTGCTCACGAGAACTCTTGAGGACGCCACATGTGACGCGAAGGACCTCTCCAGAAGAGGTATTTATCGGAACCCCCCACCCCCGTCCAATAGTGAGAATTCGACTTGAGGGAGTTTTTCCCCATCGTTATTCCCCGCGCTCCCTCCTTCGACCTCCCGCTCTGAGACATTCTTCAACCCTCAAAGCTTTACATATATTCCAATTTATCTATATTCAACTGAGAATACATCAAAATCCAACTATACACTGAATATTATAGCATTCGAAGATAATATGGAAAAGCTCAATGAAAAAACTTTCAAAAAGTATGTTTCTCACACACCCTTATTATTTTTTCATTGATAAAAGTTACCCTAAAGATAATATATTTATCCCTTAAATATGAAATTAATATTAAATAAAATGAATTCTATATCCTATAGAATATATATCTCCGATAGCTTATCATGTCTGCAAGCGCTATCTATATTTAAATATTAATTTGTATATATTTGAGTGTGTGTGAATGTATATATTGAGTGTTTAAAGCAGGAATTTCCCTAAACAAACACCCTTAATTTTATTTCCCCCAATTTTTAAATGAACCGAGAAATCCTGGAGCAGTTTGTGAAATAGTGGCGAAGAGATCATTGACGTAATAGATATTCTGATTTGAACTTTCAAACTTTGATGCATGAGCACCTCTGACGCATTACCAACTGCTAATACGCTACTGTTATTTTTCGTTTTTTCCGATTTTTTCGTTCCTACATAATAAGAACCTGGTAAGCTACTATATTTTTAATAACATCAAATCTCTTAAGCCTCTTTACCCTGCCACCTCTAAGCTTTCTCACATCGCTTTTTTTTGTAATTTAAAAAAAAATCAGTTTGAATGAAAAAAATTAATCTTTCGCACCAGGTTGATTAATATTCCAAAATAATACTCTTCATTGTTACTTAAATTAATTTTCCGGAATAATTATAATATTAATTGAGCTGAGCATGGAGTCAGATGCAGATAATTTTCGATAAGTTGGATACTTTGTCTTGGAATATCAATTCCCAATCCCTTACGAGATACCATAAATAAAATAAATAAGTTGAAAACAGCGATCTCCCTAGGATCATGAGAAGATTGCCCTAGACCTTGGTCGTTTTCCCGCCAAAACGGCCCCAGGGGACGAGTGTGCTCTGCTGATACCGCGCTCTACTGGTGGTGAATGGACTACCTACTATTCAGGCCCCAACCCCCTACCCTTTCTTTTAGATTGCCAGTCCGCCCTACCCTGGCAGGACACCGCTCCTCACAAGCCGACCTCTGATTTTTCACCTTTTCACTTTCCTCTTTTATTTTGCTTTATCACTCTCTCGGTGTAATAAATCTCCTCCCAAGTCAACGTTATAAATGAAAAAAAAAATACACTTTCTTAACCTCTCAATAATTTAAACTTACTTATTCATTAGTATTACTATTATATTTCATTTTATTTTTTATATGAGGGGTAAATTAACGGTAAATCCTTCCAGTAAGTTTTATTCAGAAATATTGCGACTGATGGAGGAAACTAATCCCTCTCATTCCAAGTCATCCGAGTAACTTGTCTGAAATTTGAAAATAATTAAATATTTCATTTAAACATATTTATTTTACAAACAAGTATTGTAAAATTCGAAATGATATTAGGGATGAAATATCGTTTTGATCTTAACAGCTTAATATACAGTTCAAAAACTGGCTGTAAATATGTATGAATATAGAAATTAAAGAAGTTCTAATTTTAACTTAGTGTACCTTAGTCAGTACGAAATATATGAATGTATGCTATTCATTTTAATTGTTTGTCCTACGTTCTGTTTTTAAGCTAATTCTGGTTTTATTTTTTTTTTTTCTCTCAAAACAGATCTATGAAAAATAATAGGTATTATTCTGTTTTCCTGTCGTTTGACATCAGGTGTTATATACCTCAAATATTTCGATCATATAAGTTATGATTTCATTATAATAGTACAGGTTTTGGGGAAATGAAATATTTGATTCGTGCGAAGAAAAAAAAAAGTATTTCAAACAATAATCATTAAAAAAAGCAATATTACATAAAAAGGTATAAGTTTGTTCTCTACATGAACTACGACAAGTAATAGTCTAGACATTGACTATCAGTACCACTTCTTCTACTGTTTCTCCACTTCACTGATCCCAAAATAACCTTTCTATTGTACGTGGGTTTGCCAGAATTGTTTGATTTACTGTTAAATGGGCATAGACTACGTTCTACAGGTTTGTGTATGGTTTCCACGTAAAGTTATGAACTTTAACCATGAAATATTATTTCAAGTCTTATTCCTCTGAAATTATTATTTCAAGCATATTCCTCCAAATATCCACTGCTAGGGCAAAATCATTCCTGTGTTATTTTTTTTTTCTGGTGTATAGACTTTCGCCGATTTCCACATACATTCCTTGAGTATTGATGACTTTATCTCCAATTGACAAACACACACTTTTCTCGTGTAATCGGAATGATCAATGGATGTAGAGTGAGACATGTTAAGCTGTACGTCACAGAACTTTATGGAAGGCAGTACCACCGACCAGCAAAATATCAAATGTAGTATATCCAAGTATACCAAGTATTCCCTCGAACCCCCAGGCTCTTATTACTACCTCTTAGTATAGCATATCCATCTAATTTCTGCCCCCACTTCAAGTTACATGTTATTTGCCCTTTTGCACAGGATAATTTCCTGGGAATCAAATTCCGCTTCAACCGAAATGGTTGGCATGGTTTTTCATCTGTAATTAAGCTAAAAATGTTTTTCAAATTCCAAGTAATATTGAAATTTAACAGAAAGAAAGTCACCTTCAACCAAATAAAGAGGAAGACGGTGAGAACAATACATTTAAGGGAAGGTTGTGATAACAGTAGGAGATTAGTTAAGAAAATTCACGCTGGAGCGCTGATGTTAACCGACAGTAAAACAGACAAGTACCAAATAATTTTATATTTTCCTGGATCCTGTCTATACAATATTGGACTCTAAAATTATATAAGTGTTAAAATGATGTGTGTGTTACAAATATTATTATTGTATATTATATTTTTTATAAATATTAATTTANTTTTAGACAATTAATGAGAGGGAATAGAATAAACAAATCTATCTGTTCCAGGCAGGACTCGAACCTGGATCTCCTGCTTGCCGGGCCGGAATGTTTCTATTACACCACCAGGACTGTTGTGTAATGGAAAAATTCCGGCCCGGCAAGCATGAAATCCAGGTTCGAGTCCTGGTTAGGAAAGATAGATTTTTTTATTCTATTTCCTCTCATTAATTGTTTATATTTTTTATATAGAGCTAAAGCTAATAATAAATTATAGTGATGCTCGCTTTATCAAGTTTCATCCTATTTTAGTGAGCATCAGTTTAATTTTAGATACTCTGAATTAAGTAATGCAATAAAGTAAAATATATTTATAATTTAATTGAAGTTTAATAAAAGAGATAATTAATGGGGTCCCATGTATTATTTTATGTCAAAATATTCACTCATATATTTTATTTAATAATGCAATTTTAGGATACATTTTTGAATCCAGAATAAATTGATGAATTATAAAAATTGTATTTTACTTTAAAGGATGGATGTTGTTGAGAGCCCAGCATACCTACAATTAACTATCGTTTTATTTATGTTATTTAACAATAAAAAGTTTTATTTATTTTTTGTTTTTGAGTTTCAGTTTTAGGTAATTAATTATAATTTTAATTGTTTCTATAATAGAAGTGAGTTATAGTCAAACCTCCCAATTTTGGTATTGATTAAAAATTTTCTTAGTTTTATTTGCCATTTTTAAAAAGCAGTGCTACTTTTTATAAGAAGGTCCATTTTGTGGCATGTAATAATCATTTTAAGTGTGATACTTGTCTGTAAATATTTTAAAAATACATGTTGCTTTCTAATTTTGTTTGATTCTCAAGACAGATATCTTTTTTATAATAGATATTATTTATTTAAACCATTTTCTCCCAAACAAACATCCACAGTCATTTTTGTCTTGTTGACTACAGTCTGCTAAAGCGTAGTAACGATAAACGTTATATATAATCTTTAAGATGTAACCAACACTACCAACAAGTTTTAGCTTACTTAATTAGCAACAGATATTCTATAATCACATTAATGTCCATTTTTATTATAAATATTCTGCATGCATAAAAATTTAATATTCTGTATTTTGAAGCAAAACTAGTTTTGAGTCAAAAGGTGGGCAGACGTAGACAGGCGGAGCTGAAGTGAACGCAGAAAGGGACTCGGAGTAAATGGACGGTAGAGAGATCATGACTGGTGTAATGGGCGTGAATTGATTGATGCTCGTCGTATCCGTGTATTGTGTGTGTATGTTTGTGCGTGAGAGAAAGGCGGGGTGGAATTCTGCGGGGTGTACTAGAGAGAACCACCCCAAGAGTAGGATATATATGTATATGGAAAAAGACTGACACTGTGGGGACTGAAGAGAGTCTCGGAAAATAATGAGTGGAAAAGATGCTCTAAGCAAATGAGTGATTTGGGAAAACTCTCTGCCAGGAGTTGCATGAATTAGAGGATTTCTTATATAAAATTGTACGCCTCGCAAGAACATTGTATATTAAGAATATTAATCGCAGTTTCATTCGTTTATGTTTATTGGGGATTTATGGCGCTCAACTGCAGAGGTTATCAGCGCCCTCCATATTTTATTTAAAAAAAAAAAAAAAAAAAAAAAAAAAAAAAATCAACCTTAAGTTGATCTTGTCACAGGCCCCATCCCGACGGACAGAGACAGACAGAGCCCACCCCGCGGCCCATCATTTTAATAGAATATAAGGTCCATCATTGCTTTAGGCGACAGCCCTGTGAAAGAGGATGTGCTCGGTTGGACCAAGCCGACCACATCCCCCAGGGCGCCTCATGAGCGCCAGCAAGACGCCGCGGAGAAAGCNATTAATGTAGGATCTTATATAACGGTTTACCTACTTCTCTCACTTTTAATTGTATCAAATACCTGATAGTATATATATTATCAAATTTAATGAGATTAATATAATTCAGTTTTGTTTCCCAAAAACAAGGCGTGATGAAGGATGTTACAACAATTTTTTGTTCATGTTTTTTTAATATATTTTTTATGTATGATGATAGTTACTAATTTCCCTACTTATTTTCATCAAGAGGACTAGAGAAATGACATATCCTTTCACCAGCCTGAAAACGTCTGTTGTTTACAAAGAAACTGCTTAAACCTTGCGAATTCCTCAGCTTCATAGTTAGTATATGAACTTTCATGTAAACCCCCACTTCTTCTTAGAGCAAACGTTCACCTTTGCTCAAGAACGAACTCAGTCTTCTTTTCTCTTAAAGCGATAAACCAGATTACATTAAGAACAATAGTTTGCAGCATCTTTTATTATTCTAAATTAAATATTTTGCTCGCTACATTGAAAAAAACGTTTTGCCCTCTCATGTGACATTGAAGTCTGACTCTCAGACTCCTATTAGTCTGATTTTTCTCAATGACTAACTTAGCTTTATTTTAATTTTAAAATTATATACCAAATTTCATTTAAAAAAACGACTGATCTTCAGGGGCTGATAGACATGGCAGGGAGAGGTTTTTTCCCCACAAGACTATATTTTTAAACCTCTTTCTGACCAAACTTGAAGTATTGGTTGATGTTCTTATATTTGGTTCAAATTTATAATAATTCTTTAAATTGATGGATTTACACTAAACAGAGAGTACTCTACAGCCACACACACAAACAAACACACTTACATCTAATAGTTCTCCTTTTGTTTTCATTTCCCCTCCCCCCCAAATATATATATATATATATATTAGTGCATTTGAAAAAAAATTTAATTCCTGTGCTATTGAGCAAATATGGGTAGGTTCATATTCTTAAGGGAGCAGTGTTAAATATCTGCTCTTGAAACCTTAGAAAATACATAATAAAGAAATAGGGACTGAAATCTGACATTAAAAAAAAATTAAAACTAGTCAAATGAAATACAATTTTATTATGTACTTTACCTAAATATGGCTCCAAAAATTATTATAGAAAACAAGTGAAATTCCGTATTTACACGTATTTTTTTCCGTATTCCGTATTTATTTAAATAGCACAAGTATTATATCTAAAAAATGAATTTTATTTTTTAAATCAGGACTTGTTAAAATACGATCCTTCTAAACTTAGAGAAGTAGAGAGAAGTAGGAAACCCTATTTTAAAGGGTGAATGAAGACAAATAAACTTTGAAAAAAATAAAATAAACTAAAAAAAGGCCATTGGGGAGATGCGGGACGGGGGAGGTGACTTAGATTGACTAATGATGATTGTGTAGTGGTTGTGGGAGTAGCCATTATATGGGGAGAGAGTAAAAGTGATTAAGACTTGGGGGCCATACAGCAGAGACCTCTGGTGGCGAAAGAGCTTACTTAGCTCTGCCGATTGACATCTACCATTGAGATCTACCGCTAGAGAGCTCTCTTTACAGCACTGTCAGGGAAACAAATTGACGCCGGTAGCAATCCATCCTCTAATAAAAGTTTATAAAAAAAAAATGTGTTAAAAACCATAAGGACGTTATAATTTATGTAATATTGAAAAATAATTGGTTTTAGAACCAGTGTTCTTGGACAAATAGTTTTTCATATATATTAATGTTAAATGGATAGTAAACTTATATATTTGTTAGAGATATGATGACCAGTCATAACGGAACAGATTTCACATTGCTTGTTAATGGCTAACGGAACCAAATTAGTTTATTCATTCAGACCTCTGGAAATTGTAGAGAAAGTTTTAGTTTTTTTTTTACAGACTAAGAGCCCCAGGGGAACATATAAGTGATAGGCATGTTTAGTCTGAACCTGCGGACTCATTGAAAAGGTTACCAGTCAGGACACTGTTACGGACACTTGACTTGTATCTAATGTAGAAGGAGCCCAATTAGGGCTGGGTATTCCCCGGATCATGCCAAGAATCGTCACTTGGTCTTTTCGATCAGGTCCCCAGGAAGAAGAAAACTATCTGTGCTTGTCGTTAGTAAGCGGCTTAGGACTTAGTAAGTAATAAGCATACTTCCTTAGATATGTCTTATCACCTGTGGAGCATCGAGACCCAACTGAATCAGGAGAAAGGACGGAGGGGCCTGTCCCTATACCAAGATGAATGCCACTGCCTTCATCAGATAAGAATTCTCTAACCTCCCTCTGGTATACTAGCGAATACTGGTGGGCAACTAATCTACTAATCGCTCCACCCTTGGGCCTCTTGAATAAAAATGGTGTTCCCTCAGCTAGAGTGCCCCTCGAGCACTAATGGACTTTAAGAGGACACTTTATGAAATTTTAGCCATTCACTTAATCTTTAGACTTATTATAATTATATTTTCTTATAAACATATTTAGAAAAGATCCTCTTAGAAATTTCAAAAGAAGGGATGCACATAATAAGGAAGCAAAAGAAATACTTGCTAAGCCTTTTATTTCATTTTAGCCAGGGAAAAGATAAAATACGGCTCCCTGGGTCTCGGCTCTTTGCGGCTCATATTTTACTTCTAAACGCCTTTATTTATCTCTATTTTACCTTCTGAAGGTATGAAAGCCCAGCTGAATAGTAATGGCTATTCCCATTTCTGGCATTAATATTGTGCCATTCTTGCATTCTGTTTCAATCTTTGAGGCTTTTAATGAGCGAAATTGTTTCCGATAGTTTCCCTCATTTATGGGGGAATACGATGGAAATTATTCCTCATTAGTCTGTTTTTCTTATATAGATACTTATCTCTAGAAATCTTTACTTTCCGATAATATTAATGTAGGATCTTATATAACGGTTTACCTACTTCTCTCACTTTTAATTGTATCAAATACCTGATAGTATATATATTATCAAATTTAATGAGATTAATATAATTCAGTTTTGTTTCCCAAAAACAAGGCGTGATGAAGGATGTTACAACAATTTTTTGTTCATGTTTTTTTAATATATTTTTTATGTATGATGATAGTTACTAATTTCCCTACTTATTTTCATCAAGAGGACTAGAGAAATGACATATCCTTTCACCAGCCTGAAAACGTCTGTTGTTTACAAAGAAACTGCTTAAACCTTGCGAATTCCTCAGCTTCATAGTTAGTATATGAACTTTCATGTAAACCCCCACTTCTTCTTAGAGCAAACGTTCACCTTTGCTCAAGAACGAACTCAGTCTTCTTTTCTCTTAAAGCGATAAACCAGATTACATTAAGAACAATAGTTTGCAGCATCTTTTATTATTCTAAATTAAATATTTTGCTCGCTACATTGAAAAAAACGTTTTGCCCTCTCATGTGACATTGAAGTCTGACTCTCAGACTCCTATTAGTCTGATTTTTCTCAATGACTAACTTAGCTTTATTTTAATTTTAAAATTATATACCAAATTTCATTTAAAAAAACGACTGATCTTCAGGGGCTGATAGACATGGCAGGGAGAGGTTTTTTCCCCACAAGACTATATTTTTAAACCTCTTTCTGACCAAACTTGAAGTATTGGTTGATGTTCTTATATTTGGTTCAAATTTATAATAATTCTTTAAATTGATGGATTTACACTAAACAGAGAGTACTCTACAGCCACACACACAAACAAACACACTTACATCTAATAGTTCTCCTTTTGTTTTCATTTCCCCTCCCCCCCAAATATATATATATATATATATTAGTGCATTTGAAAAAAAATTTAATTCCTGTGCTATTGAGCAAATATGGGTAGGTTCATATTCTTAAGGGAGCAGTGTTAAATATCTGCTCTTGAAACCTTAGAAAATACATAATAAAGAAATAGGGACTGAAATCTGACATTAAAAAAAAATTAAAACTAGTCAAATGAAATACAATTTTATTATGTACTTTACCTAAATATGGCTCCAAAAATTATTATAGAAAACAAGTGAAATTCCGTATTTACACGTATTTTTTTCCGTATTCCGTATTTATTTAAATAGCACAAGTATTATATCTAAAAAATGAATTTTATTTTTTAAATCAGGACTTGTTAAAATACGATCCTTCTAAACTTAGAGAAGTAGAGAGAAGTAGGAAACCCTATTTTAAAGGGTGAATGAAGACAAATAAACTTTGAAAAAAATAAAATAAACTAAAAAAAGGCCATTGGGGAGATGCGGGACGGGGGAGGTGACTTAGATTGACTAATGATGATTGTGTAGTGGTTGTGGGAGTAGCCATTATATGGGGAGAGAGTAAAAGTGATTAAGACTTGGGGGCCATACAGCAGAGACCTCTGGTGGCGAAAGAGCTTACTTAGCTCTGCCGATTGACATCTACCATTGAGATCTACCGCTAGAGAGCTCTCTTTACAGCACTGTCAGGGAAACAAATTGACGCCGGTAGCAATCCATCCTCTCAAATTGATAGGAATCTACATTAGACAATTTTGAGAAATCTACACCAAAGTCCTTTGTGTTTTCGGACGGAGTGCACCTCACTTGAAGAATGCTTGGACTTGAAGAATGACACGCTTAAGACATTACCTGCCTAGTAGCAAGCATTAGTTGCTACTGCGACATTAGACAAAACTGATATTAACAATTTTTCTATACAAATTTATTATAGAATTATTTATCTTTTCCATGCGTCGCCTGCTGAGCTTCTTGGCGTTACACTAAATTATTCTTAGAGTTATTGTCTTATTGTTTTAAATTGTGAAAAACAAATGTGATGCTTATTGTTATAAGAAAGATATCCGATAAGTAAAAAGGACCCAGAATTAACGCATTTAAATATATTTAAAGTACGAGTAGTTTGGTGAACTTATGAAATATTTATAGGTCTACTTAAAGATTTTTTTTTTTACTTTGATAATGTTATTTGCCATTATATCTATTAAAAATTCACATACAGAGGTAGCGTAAATTAATTAGATTTACTACATTCATTAAAGATAGACTTAACAGAAGTAAATAACCAATTTGATTTTAAGAGCCAACATAGCAATGGGCTGAGATGAGGGAACTTATTCAGTATTTCTAGTTACAGAATTAAATATCTTCCATATCATATAAAACTATAGGCAAAATATTAGAGAATTAGATTTATGAATCTTTAATAAATTATTATTGGTTAATTATTGAAGTTTATCCAAGTTGGTGTTTTACTAAATTCTCTATTTTTTATTACGATTAGTTGAATTGTTTTCTATTATCTTTTCTTCAAGAAGAAGCCAAAATATGGAGTATTTTATTCCAGAAAAAATAAAAAAGGATGGCCTGCTCATCCTTCCTAATTGTACTCTCAAATGCCAAATAAAGTTTTATGTAGTAATGTAAAATATAAATATTAAAAATTTAAATTACTTATTTATTTTGTTTTAGCATTTTTGATAGTATTGAAAAAAACAATAATCAAAAATCGTCTTCGAGAAGTAAATATGTTTCAAACTAATCTCTTTGGAGCGGATAAGTCCCGTCTGGAGGTCTGATGTAGATGGACTTGAGTTCTGTTTATGACTGACGTAAGAGCCCAGGTATAGGGCTCGAGTTTCCATTCAGGCCTACACCCTCGGGGTAGGGGATGGGTTTACAACTCCTGCAGAACAGTCGGACTAGCCGTCACCTCTCGAGTTACGAGCGTTCAGCTTGAAGAACTCGCGCCCCCGCCGAGCGCCCAGAGAGTGAGACAATTCCACAACCGATTTCAGACTAATAAATAAAACGACACGGAACAGATAAAACGTGAAACAACTGGGCCGTTTTCTTCTCCAAGAAATATCTCGAGCACTTCTTCTTCTCCCACCCGTTTTATTACTCTTACCCAAAGAACATACATTCCTCTACCCTTTAGAGAATATAATTATACCCTTTAGGTAAATAATCTAAAGGGTTATTATCACTACCAATGAATATAGAACTATCATACCTTTTATTGTCCGTCTTCATTGGTTTCTGCAAACCATCTTCTGTTGGCCAACGCTTTCGGACATTATCCATCCTCTTGGCCAAATACATGTGTTCACTGTCACTGTCAGGCAGTTGAATACAGACAATGTATTCGGCCACGAAGATGGACAATGTCCGAAAGCGCTCGCCAACAGAAGATGGTATGCAGAAACCAATAAAGACGGATATGATAATCCCCTCTGGGTGATTTGGTTCGGTCAACATCTTCTAAGATACAATTTAAACAGTTCTAATATACAATTTAAATACATGTAATGTAAACAATTTAGTAAAATGAGTTGAAAATGACTTAGTTGAAACGTAGCGTTTATTATCGGTTATTGTTTGATTTAAGTACCACTTATTTTTTATTTATAAAATTGTTTAATTTTTCGCGCTTTAAATATAATTACCATGAAAACAATTCCCTGATTGTAATATTTGGACTTAAATATGTTGTTCAAACTGTGAAATACAAACAAATTAAAAACACGAAATTGTAAATAGTGGACTTAATGAATTACCGGTATATGTTACGTTAATTTAGAATACAAAATGAAGTTGTAAATAATTAATATCCGTCTTATTAAATTTGTATAAATGTTAGGTTATTTTGATTGTGCCATTTTTGTGTGTGTGTACACATAATGTATGGTAAATCCCTTATCGATCTAGTGTTACCTTATGGTTTTCTTACTTGTTTTTGGTCTAGTGTCTGCGAGTATAGGGATTCAAGTTGCGTATTCTCCCTCTAGGGTTACATAACTATTTCCTGTCACTGTCCCCTGAAGACAGCGAACGTGGGAAGCGGGCGTACTAGTAGATTCCAGTGTGCTGTGGACTTCTCGCCGACACAGATTCCACCCCGAATCAGTCTCGTCGTCTGCCTCGGGGCGAAGTGGACATCATCAGGCCGAGTAAGCGGAATGCGGTATGGATCCGCCACGGGTTGGGGCTTAGCAGGCCGACCGGGACTTAAGTGAGTTACTGCCGTCTCTCGGGCTCTATTAGAGAGTTAGGATGCCATAGCTACTACTACTACACCCCCCTCCCCACCCCCGAGGAGATTCCCTCCCCCCCTCGGCCATTACTATCAGATTTCATAGCCGTGATTATTTCAGTTAATGGCAGTGTTAATTCCGCTCTTGGCTTGAGTCCCGCTTCCAGCCTGCCCGCCTTCTGTCGTGTTACCTTCAGACTATCGATAGAGATTTATACGGTGCTTCAGAAATATCCTGACGACCTTCCGATCAAATCTCCTTTTCTTTTTTCAGTGCACTATGAAAGAGCAATGTTTTATCCACCGTATATCCTTAAAGGTCTGGTAAATAAGAATTTGCAATTGAAAATATTTCAGATTTTAGTTTTTATATGAACTTTTCCTATTTGTATCAATATGTTAAGAGATATTTTCGCAATATAGGAACTATGTTAGAACATCCAACGCCGACATTTGAAAAGAGCCCTTAATCTGCTTAACTATCTTAGCAAATAGCTGTTTCAGCAATGTGTACATTTTAATCTTTATCCTGCCCCCATAAGTGATAAAAATGAGGAAGATAATATATCCACAGCCTATTCCAATATTTTCCGAATAATTCAACATCAAATCTGTTAAGAACAAGATGGACGGCGTTTCCTTTGAAGTAGTTCATATTTTAAGTCCTTTCTCTTTGACTAGGCAACAGAATATGACATACACCCTCCATTTTTCAACTAATCCCTTGCATAGGTATTTATATGTACTGGGAGTAATTATCTTATGCTGTAGTGTATTGTCAGTCTCCACACTATATTTTTATATTTCTCGGTTTTTTTTACCACAAGACCTGAAAATACGTATATAAAGGTGCCAAAAGCTCGGTTATGAATGCTTGACCGATCGCTTCACTCTCCATATTTTGCGATAGCACAGCTGATGTAGACTAAAGTTGTTCCCATTAATAATGTTGTTCCCAAACACTTTAAAATAAGTATTAGTGAAAATTGAAATATAAATGATTACATTAACATTTGATCAGTAGTTAAGACAGGGTAGGGCGCGAAAACAGTACTTACTCCTGAAAGCCGACTAGACTTTGTAAAAATAAAAAATTGAAAGTTTTAATATTATTGATTGAGAAACTTTGAAATCCCTCTATGTTTTGCTCTTACATGAGTTCGCCGGGTGTAAAATCCTACCTTGCTGGTCATTGCTGCTATTTCGACCCTCGTCCGCCATCTATGAACTAAGTCGCCTCACGACTCCTCGCAATGCATTACGGCCACCTAGAACAGTCCGTAGGTAATGCCATTACTTTTACCAATAAATGACGGCGAACAACTGTTCGATAACCTCCCTCAGTGATGTAGTGCGGTCACCAGGGAGGTTGTACTGATGCAAGACTACATAGGTTATGCAACTCGCCGCCAACGAGGTCAGAGACTTCTTACTCCAGTCTCTACTTACGATGCTTCATTGTACATATAGTTATTTATTCATTTTTATTTTTGCTTGAGAACAATTATTTATTTTATCAAGGCTTCTTGTTCCATTGATGATATTAATATTTGTTTAATTTATTATTTTGTTGGGTGATTGTATAATTTACTGTTTACACAAGCATTTCCCTTTGAAATCTTTTAAGATTTATGATTAATCCTATCCAGATAATCTCCCTAACATTATGATAGTATAGTGATTATTGTTTGTGGGAATATCGATTAGTGATCAATTACCAAGCTTACCAAGAATAAAAATGGTTTAATGTTGAGTGCATATTGATAAAGGAAAATATTAATATTTGGCTTCCTTTATTCATTTTTTTCTTAGTATTGCAAAATATACTAGAACATAAATGATAAAATATTATTATTAATACTTCGTGATACAAGTAAGCAAACACACACAGACAAATTAACTACCGGATTTTCTCGTACTTATACCCTTATTCCCATTTTGAACGCCTCAATCCTTCTCGCTAAGTAAAGCCAATATATCCCGTCATGTGCTAACTTCCACTCAAGACACATAAATAGTGAATAAGAGCAGGTGGGAGAGAGAGTGTGTGTAGTGAACACACAAATAGAAAAATACAATTTTTAGTGCAAGGGAACAGAATTAAAAAATCTAACTGCCTCAGCCAGAACACGAATCTGGATCTCCTGCTATCCGGAGCGTTGCATTTTCCATTTATGCTACCGAGACAAGTCAGATAAGTTATTAAATTCCCCGCACTAGTGTCAAGAGTCTAACCTCCGAGGCAGACGATTATATCGTCTTATGTTCGGAGGAGCTGACATTGTCAAGCTGTTTAAATGACTCTCGTTATTTACTTTTAAATTTTAATTTTATTAATTTTTTTGTGATATTTAATCCCACGTAAATTTTAACAATTTTTTTGTGCAAGGGAACAGAATAAAAAATCTAACTGTCCCAGCATGAGACGTAAATGGAAAACGCACCGGCCCGGATAGCACGAGATCCAGGTTCGAGTCCCGGCTGGGACAGTTAGATTTTTTATTTTGTTCCCTTGCACTAAAAATTGTTACAATTTACGTGGGATTAAATACCACCAAAAAAATAATATTTTTAAAATGAAAAAAATTACAATGAGTAAAATTTTCGGGGAGATCTCTCGTCCTTCGTCAGTGAGGAGTGAAGAGAGACCGCATATTATATACAGCGATGAAGAACAGGTGGGATAGAGAGTTCACACCGATTGTGCTAGTTCCCTCTGATCAAAGGCGGAGGCCGAGAATGTCAGAGTAGGGATCTTGCGAGGACGTGGACCCCCTCCGCCAAGGTCCTTCCCCTGCTTGCTGAGTCAGCGCGTGGGCCGCCCCACCCGTTACTTGTCCGCCGTTTATGGGCCTGCGGGATACTCCTGGAGACCCGCTATCCTGAGCCACTGAGTGGGCTAGAATAGGCCGCAACTGAAGGATGGGAACGGTTAATTGTTATGGTTCACTGTCATCGCTGTCGAATAAAGAGCCTAGCATAATGAAACTGAAAAAAACGGAGGAGATCTGCCTTATCTAAGCAGATTTCCCATGTCTCATGAAATATGGATATGAAAAAGAGTAAAGAGGAAATTTAATTTACAAGCTGGAGATAACAATGGCCGTAAGAGCACGACCACTGAACTAGACTAACCTGGAACAAAGAGTGAGGGAAGCGCTCATCCATCTTAGTTTTATTCTTACAATTTTAAGTTTTTTGTAAAAATTTTATAGACCATATAAACAAATACTTTAGATAATTAATTTTTTTACCTCTACTTTTTCTGTATCAAATAACCACAAAAATATAAATTTTTATTTCCTTCTTAGCCCCCTCCTATGGGAAATTAGCTGAAGTGGTCCACATTCTCTTGAAAGAAAGATATATGTACGAATATATTGTGTTGATCGTAGTAGAGGAATTCTGTGCTAAATTAATGACGTGTATTATCAAGAGTAAAATAATAAACTACCATGAGGTTTTAGATAAGCAAATGTATGAAGGAGTGTCATCAGAATAGAACTCGAGGCAGGGTATTGTTCAATTTCATTAAAAATGAGGTTAGAAGACTCTGGATACAGCCCAAGTGGACTGATTGCCAGCGCTGATAGGGGTTGAAATAAATCGCTCCTTGAACAGTTTCCGACGAAAGTTGTTGGATTGAATTTCTTCCGCGTTATCGGAAGAGCAACTAGTTTTACATTACACCTCTGACTCAGCAGACAGAGATGTTATTTAGGGATTAATCTACAGCTTTCAAGATGGTATCAATTACCTCTCAGCCCGAGAGCTCTAGCTGAGTAAAGTACCTTGACGGTCTTCTTGAAGATTTTAAAGAATCTTCAACATACCTACATTGGATATATGTGTGTCTGTGTGTCTATATAATAGGTGAATTTCGGTTAAAGTTAGAATGTCTAATAAATGATTTCATAATATGAGATATTTAATGATGATTTATATATATATGTGTGTTTGTGTGTGTGTAATCACTACTTAAGGGCGTTGTCTTAAGCAGTGTTAATACCTGAATGCAATCCTATCTGGACAGCTCGTCATTACGTCTTACATAGGGAGGACAAAGGTATTCATTGATTAGCTGTCTGGATATCCCAGATTCTGAAATGGAGTACATGAGACGCTTTGGAATAGGATTAGATACATTAAAATGATAATTTTTTTTTTTTTTTAATCGAATATGGTACAGATATATAAGCAGTAGATGTGGTCAATGGTAGCTCTGTTTTAAACTTAGATTGTAAGTCTAAAATGAAAAAAAAAAAATTGTTTTCTAAAATTTATTTCTGAATCCTATTAATGACTGAACCATAACTGTAACAACTATTCCTAGTATCAATATGTATTTCGATCTGAATTTTCTATGTGTTTACATTATCTTGCGTAATTATTGATTTGTATTGTTTTATTGGATATATAAATTCCTGCATAAATAATGATAGTAATAATCATCTTAGAAAAATTATTTACTGAAACATTAAGGACTATTTAGCTAGCCGTGGAATGATATTCCGTAGTTTGAAAGTAAAGAATATTCTACCGGCCGGTTCTGCTGAGCAGGAAATGCCATTGTTATTTTGATATCTTAAGACTCAAGATATTTATGTAACGAAATTCTTACGTATTGAATCAGTTGTGGGGGGGGGGGGGGGGTCGACAATTAGTTCTAAATTATAGACTTTACCTGTCATCATTATGTTTTCCTGTATTACTGCTGGCCTGAAATTAATTTTGTTATTTAACTTCATTTTCTCTCATTTTCGTATCAGACATCCTTTGAGGTAATCATTATCCACCTGGCTACCTCTCTGGTTACAAATCCCAATCTTTGACTGATTAATGTTTCTCGTCAACTTAATAAATTTCACAGAATGCGATTGCCGAATGCGAAACGTCACTTAACTGCAATTTGTCACATATGTCACATATTTCATTTGGAGAGTTATTGTGACATTCATAATTCGATTACAAGTCCGTCACGCAAACGCTGTGCAATCTAGACAGATTTTCCACGTTTTATTAAATGTAGATATAAATAAGAGTGAATGAGGAAATTCAATTTTCTAGTAGGAGAGATCAATGGGAATGAAAGGTTTGGCTAGTCGGGAGGGAAGAATGAGAGAAGTGTTAACACATCATAGTTATATTTATAAATTTATTACGTAAGAAGCTATATTTTCGTAAAAAAAACATTTAGCATCTATTTAGTTAATTACTTTTATTAATAGCGCAAATAGCAACAAATATTTTCGATTATATATTTTACTTTCCCTTTAAATACCCCATTTTCCTCCTCCGATTTCAACATCTAATAAATTTTTTTAAGTTTAAAGCCTTATTAACAAATTTGGTTTCTGTATGATAAAAATAATAGTGCCCATAGAACATTCGAAAATGCTTTCTTAAATATATTTCTCGACAAGCGTTTTTGTGAACAATGCTCTTTATATATATATATATATCTACACCCTCGGGGTAGGGGATGGGTTTACAACTCCTGCAGAACAGTCGGACTAGCCGTCACCTCTCGAGTTACGAGCGTTCAGCTTGAAGAACTCGCGCCCCCGCCGAGCGCCCAGAGAGTGAGACAATTCCACAACCGATTTCAGACTAATAAATAAAACGACACGGAACAGATAAAACGTGAAACAACTGGGCCGTTTTCTTCTCCAAGAAATATCTCGAGCACTTCTTCTTCTCCCACCCGTTTTATTACTCTTACCCAAAGAACATACATTCCTCTACCCTTTAGNCAAAATATATATATATATTTTTTTTTTTTAATATGGTGTCCCTGTAAACCCTTCTTCTTTCCTATGAAAATTTTTAACGTTTAATAAACTTATCCAACGATTTGCAAGAAAGAGCTTAAATTAATTAATTAATTTAGTTTTGTATTTTAAAAATTGCGAAAACAATAGCTTACAGACAATTATCATGCTTTTCGTGACATGAATTAAATCATTAATTTTTTCAAGCAGTCAACAATGTTAAGATAGTTTTATATAAAACTGGAGTAAATATAGTAATATACCTTTAAATATTTTATTTTGGTTGTGGATTTTTATCCCACGTAAATTATAAATAATTCATGAGAGGGAACAGAATAAAAAAATCTATCTGTTCTCGCCAGGAATCGAACCTGGATCTCTTGGTCAGCATACCAGGCCCGGATAGCAGGAGATCCAGGTTCGATTCCTGGCGAGGACAGATAGATTTTTTTATTCTATTCCCTCTCATGAATTGTTTATAGTAATATACCGTCACCCTGGAGCCGTGAAAATACAACATATTTCTCATGTTTAGTGAAACACGGCCTTAAATAATGGCAAATGAGTAATTTGTTCACAAAAGTCAGAAAATGCCATTAGGGATGTGGCAAGGACGCTAAGCTTTGCATGATATTAATAGAGAGATGATAGTAAGTGGCACTGAACCTGATAAGTTATATTCTTAAATATATTACTCAATAGGAGATTATTAAATAAAAATGTAGGTCAAAGTTTAGTGCTATTTATAGATATGAGTATGGTCCATCAAAATTTCCAGGTTTCATACTAAATGGGGTTAGTTGGCGTTTTTATTCCGTGTTCTTTCTGTTATGGTTAATGTTACCTGGGAACACCCTGTCCTAAATTAATAATATTCTCCATTTAAAGAAAAACATACAACAATAATCAGGTTATCGGAACGAATTGCTAACTAACAAGTTTTCTACTATTAAATTTTTACCTCAGTAGGTGGAGAATAGAATAGGCCCATCCCATGTATTTCTGGGGCACGATGCCATAAGTGGTTAAGGTACTGGGCTTCCCAGCTAAAGGTTCCAGATTCAATGTTCAAAGTGCACAGTTGGTTTTTTTTCTCTCTGTGTTTCTGTTTGTAAGGGCCAAAGGATTCCGGGTGTGCTCCTAGAGAACACCTAGTCCTAATTGGGAACCATTCTTCATCTAATAGGAAAAAAATCATCAGGTAGCCAGAACGTTAAGCTGATCATACTAAATCTCTAGTGTCCTGTGGGTAGAGAAAAAAATCATTCTTAACCTTTACCACCCTTACAATATAGGAAATCCTGTTGCGGGACTTATTCCTCCAAATCCAGAGGCCTTTATGACCTTTACTTGGACTAACTGTCGTCTGATGCTTATAATGTATATTTACTTATAAACATTTAAGTTGAATTTTAACTTACCATTTACTTACTGTTCTAGTAACTACAGATAAAATGAAGAGAAAATAATTTGATAACCTCAGGGTTGACTAAGGTCTTGAGGGTTGTAAAGCCTGTTAGTGATGTAAGCTCTCCGGTTGGTG
The DNA here is from genome assembly GCA_000696205.2 of Oncopeltus fasciatus. Lineage (NCBI taxonomy): Eukaryota > Metazoa > Arthropoda > Insecta > Hemiptera > Lygaeidae > Oncopeltus > Oncopeltus fasciatus. The sequence continues at coordinate 50,610 of KZ807902.1, read as the reverse complement.
AAAACCCCCAAGGTAGCTTTAAGGGTCTTGAGAGCCTTTGATCCCTGAGACCTTGGATCTTGTCGGGGGACACAGGGGGTAGTTGACTTAGCATTGCTTTGGCTACCCTTGCTGACTATGTTTGGTGTCTCAGCTACCTCCACTTCAATTATCCCCCTACATCCAGAGGGAGACATTTATCGTCATTCCCACATGTTCCACTAGCCCTTGTAAATAATGATAAGTCTCTGGAATATAATGAAGATTCATTAAAGTGGGTGGATAATCCATTTATTCAGTCAATCCTTACTACACAAATTAGCTATGCTTGTAAAAAAATCAAATGTTAACTACTCATTCTCATCATTAGTGACAGAAATGCCTGAATTCAGTGCACGGTCTTGTTTAACGACTGAGGAGGCACCGATACAGAAATTAAAATATGTTATAAAATATGACCAGACCTGTATGGAAAGGGGGTCAGATGGACAATTGAAGGATGCCACCAGCTTCATTTATTTCCTCTGAAGGGAAGACTTACTTGGAAACACGTATAGACCCTTCTAGAATTGCCTCGCCACGTTCACGAAGTTTTAAAAAGCAACTCTCCAGCGGCCCCCCAGGGTCAGTGGTAAGTTAGATTGCGTGCCGGGCCGGTCGTAGTACTTACAGTAAAGTGATAATTCATAAGCGACAGTGATTAACAAGCATCTTGAATCCTCTCAGTAGATAAGAATAATTAATCTATATGAACATAATAATCAATTTATAAGCTGTAAATAATTTATAATTTTATGTTTTATATTAAGTAATGTATTAGTTATTAAGGGCTGTAGTTGCAGTAGGTTAGTTTGTAATTAGTATAGGCAATTATTTGTGAGAATAAATTAACTTTAATTTATCTCTTTGTTATTAATAAGAAGTGACAGTATATTTAACCTATGTACAAATAATCTGATATGTTTAATCTGAAATAATTGCAAGTGTTACATATATATATGTCGGGAGGGAAGA
>KZ807902.1:5124-28109 GCA_000696205.2 Oncopeltus fasciatus | reverse complement strand
TTATTTATTTTTGTGTGTGTGCGTGCGTCCGTTCGTTCGTTCCTGCTTGCGTGTGTAGAAAAAAGATAACATTTTTTAAGGAAACAATTTTATTTTTCTTCGCCCTAAATCTAATAATTTATTAGATATTATTAGAATTATTTATGGTAAAGGTTAGTGAAAGGCACTCCAGATTTTTCCTTTAATTTTCTGCATAGTGATAGTAACCCGAAAGAAAAAATAAATAAGATAGCACAGTTTGTTAAAGTGTGCTAATTCTAGTTATTGGTCTCAAATTTCCTGATTAATTTTTATTTTATTAATTAATTAAAAAGTTTTCCGATTCTCGTTTTGAGGTCACTTTTTTTTTCTCGACTTAATCGTTCTTTCTATATTTACTGAAGAGCGTTTTGGCCTCTGCCTGGTCCTATTAATCAGGATAATTAATTTCTGAAGTTTCCTTCAAAGACCCTCACTCTTTCAGATGTGACGTCACAATATTAGAGGAATTGGTACTAGCCCATGCTGAATAGCCTTGCGTGTCTTGAGACTTGAGGTGACCTACCTGTCACCGAGCTATTTAGAAACAGCCAGCTTTACGTAGCCTTTGAAGATTTTATTCTCTCTCATAAGGACTTCATTAACCCTCAGAGCTCTTGCCATATAGCGCTTACCTTTTTGCCAAAAATGACCAATTGCCTAGAATTATAGGTGCGCTCCAGATCTTCTAATTGCCTCAACGTTGGCCTTGAAGGCGCGTACGTTGTAGGGTAAACTTTCTGCAGTAGTATTTTTTTTTTCGAGTAATGTTTGCTTACAAAATCAACACTTTTCTAATAAACAGTACTTTCTGCACTTATTTTTTGATATAAATATAACAACCCGAGCAACTTATCGGTCTTTTCCTTCAACCCGCCGAATCTATACGGACCTGGATTTTCTTTCCAGAAGTAAGAAAGGGGTCTTGTCTAGAAATTCTTGCTCCCTTTGGAGGATCTTTGACTTTTCTTGGGGTTAACTCCCTTAGATGACTTGTCACCATCAGACTTACGCAGCATAACAGAATGACATTGCAGAACGTGGAGCGAAAATCGCAATATACATCCACTTCCATTTAACTTATAACTTCTTACAGTACTAATTTGCCCTTGTGGCTTTCTTAATGAATTTCTTAATCTTCCTTCTTCCTTAAGATGTAATGAAGACATGAATGCTATATTTAGAAAAAATCATAATCAGAACTATTAGTCCTATCTAGGGCTCAGTGCAAAATATTTGAGAATATGTCCATCAATGTTTCTTTTCTAAAAACCACTAAGGTGTTAAAATAAATCCAACTAAAAAACTAAGCCCCAATCTCGCGTCATAAAATATATAGTAGGACTGGATTCGTGAGGCAACGTTCTATTCTTGTTCTAAATGAAATTTAGTTCTTCCTTTTTTACAAACTCATTTTTTCATAGATCCTTACTGGTTTTCAGAATGTGAAAAATGAAGCCCAAAAACAAATTTCCAGTGATTCTGGCGAGAATGGGACCCTGTTATTGAGGCTTCTAACAATTGATTTATGCCATTCTTTTCAATATTTTTCTATAGTTTTAAGTACTTTCTGCACATAATTTTCTCTATTATCTCTGTTCCCTATTTGTCTCTGGATTTTATTTTCCCCATTTTCTAACAAAGTGAACCACATTCAAAATTCTTTCCTCAAAAGAAATAAAAGCTTGCCTAGAGCCATGGATGTCCATAATAGGATGGGAACCTGTAAACTTTCCCTCTCTATATTACCCTATGTGGATTAAAGGGTGATTAAGTATAAATAAAATAAATAATTATGAATTTTTTCATTTCACCTTTCGTTTGGTCACTCTGAATACAGATAATTAACTAAATATGTAAGAAATTCTTTTAATAAATATATAAACTATTAATTTTATTTAACAATGAATCAATTGCCAAATATTAACATTGTTAGTTTACATGGGAAATCATATTATACAGGACCTCTTTGACGAAAAAAAATTATTATTAATATTTTATTCCAAATGGTTGTTGAAATAGTGGGAAGGGTCTCTGTGGAAATCTTGATCGTGTCCTGACGAAAATAAACTAAACCCCTCTTCCATATTTGGAGGTTAAGCGTGTGCTTGCCATACTAATGGCCCGAGTAAAGGGGGTTGTTGAGAAATTTGCAATGGTAATGAAGGAGATTTTTTTTCCCGTAGTATCTGTCGAGGGGGGTGCGGCAAGGAGGGGGCTGTTAGAGGGCGGGGGGCTTAATAATGTGAAAATGTAGTCAGCCTCCGTCTTAATCCAAGGCAGGTGTCGCCTCCTGTCGTCACTGCCATCAACTACAAGGCCCTTCCACCTAACAAGGCTGCCGGAAATTTTTAAAGGCGTAGCATACTGGATACTTAGTTCTGGATACGGTGTACATAGTTCTGTAGTCGTTCATACCATGTTCTCCCCAATTAATGACAAATTAAGTTCTTGTTCGTTATTTGAGAAATATCCGTTACCTTCTTCTATTATCTACTGTTATCTTTTTGAAAATGCAGAAGCATCATAAAACATAAGAATAAAAAGTTAATTTAATTATGGAAATTTTTAAAGCAATATTTTTTTTAAAACTTTTATTTATTTATTACATTCTCTTTAAAAAAAAAATTGTAATTTGATTAAAAAAATAGTAAAAATGACACTCAATGACAATCACATGAGGAGAGAAAATGATCAATGACAACAATTTCTAACAATATTTTTAAGTAATTATTTTTTCCACATTAAGGAATGCAAATGTGTATATTTTACTTATTAAAGTGTGCATTTCTCGATTGCTTGTTACCAGTACACCGTTGGAGACAAGTAGTCAAATTGGTCGAAGATTAAACTTCAAGGCGGTACTGTGAATTAAACTGGAGTTGGTCTGACGACGTCAGAAGCCTACAGATGTATAAAAATAGTCATCCTTTACTTTAATATTAGTATCAGTATATTCACTTGTTATTTAGTGCTTAATGTTCATGAAATTCGCTAGAAAATTCTTCAGATATAATATAAGGCAGCTTAGATTTGGGCTGTTAGTTAAAAGTTAGTTCGTCAATGTCCAAGCAAAATAATTTGAATACTCCCTTCTTAGAGGGGACCAACGCTCTTTTGGTGACTTGAGCTGAGCGTAGAGACAATGATTTATTTTATCCCTAAATATTTTTAGATAGAAATAGTATGATTACGAATAGCAAATTTAAAGTTTAACATATTGTTAATTTAAAAAAAAATGCAGAGGTTTGGCATATTTAAGTAATATTATAAATACTATTTATATGAAAACTATTAGCTATTATCTGATAATCAGCCACTATCTAGTACAGAGAGAAGATACAACATTACAAAAATGAAATACCTCTTATTTCTTTAGGATCCAGTAGCTATTTAATTACATTTAGGTCAAATGTTTTGGTTTTTCTTAATAGTAACTTTGAACAGAAATATATGTAGCAGAGATTGCAAATATTATATTCGGGGAAATGTGGGAGAAACCTAAAGATGTCTAAATCATATACTTAGTTATTTACCTAACGATAATATTGTTAAATTTGGATGAACCTGGTATCTGTTTCAAGTCATTCAAAAATAAAAATAAGGCAATGATTGGAATGACTTTTATTGAGCAAAGTCATAACTACCAGTCTGAAGATTTCATCATGGGAATTAGAGGACTAATTTAATAAAGGTAAGATATTCATTATTTTGTGAGATCCTCTGATAAAGTTTTGTTCGTTTCAAAATGAAATCCCAATGTTTTTAATCAGGCGCAACCCAAGTTTTGTCAGAATACAAAGCAAACTTCTCCAGTGGGGAACACCTTTGTTGCGGATGGAATATTTGTAATTTCTTGATAAATTAGTTCCACTACTGGGCCGACAGAGGGCGATGGAAACGCTTCCGACTAACTCGTCAAGAATCCCTTTGTGAACTTTTCAAAAGTCTTCGGCGAGTCGTCTCTCAACTCGAGCGCTCCGGACTCGGGAATAATTTTCCACAATGAACTCTTCCAATTTTCCACCAAACCTAGGCTGAGCCTCGGGAGCGGACTTACGTAAAGCAGTCGCCGTATTAACCTTTATCTCTTCCCCTTCTCTCTAATGAACACCGGAGAAAAGCCATTGTATAACGGCTGAGCGTAAACGGAAAACGATGGGAATCAAATGATTACTTTATATAAAAATGTTATATAATAGCAAACCTCAATGAACTTATTATTTAAAATTGATAATTCATTTCCACATTTTCTAAGTTTTTTGGGGCGCCAGGGTAGCTTAGGGGTTCCATTTGGGTCTCGGATCCTGGTACTGCGGGTACGAATCACGCCCAACATTTTATCTAAAAATAAAGCTTGTACTGAGCCATGGGTGTTTAGAATGGGGTGTCAACCTGTAGATAGCCCCTTCCTCCATGACCCTAAGTGGTTATATGGAAGGCTAACACTCAAATAAAAAAAAAAAAAAAAAAAAAAAATCATTGGACCACTAATCTAATGTCAGAACATAACTTTTCCAAAGTGTTACCTCGTTCAGTTGATTGGATCGTAGCATCATAAGCGTTAAAACGACGAGGATAACAAATAAAATATTTATTATTATTTGATGTTTTTTTGTTGGGGTTCGGTCAAGGTAGATCCAAAAAATACAAAATAAAAAAAATGGTATTTATCTGCCAACGTTCCGGCTTACATTGTAAGACATCTTCAGGGCTATCATGAAGATGAGAGAGGATGTCCTTTCTCTTGGTTCACATTTCACAGGCAGTCATGAAAATGTGAACCAGGTGGACCTCCCCCCTCGTCTTCATGATAGCCCTGAAGATGGCTTTCAATGTAAGCCGAAACGTTGGCAGATAATTTAAAAAAAAATACTTTTTTTTTTTAATTTGTATTTTGTGGATCTACCTTGACCAAACCCCAACAAAAAAACATCTAATTAAAAAGATAAGTTTTTTTCAGTTGTGATTCGGGTCTATGAAAACTCTGCCTCAAATCTGGAGTCCCGCTGTGGCTTAATTTTGTTTTTATTACAAATAATGATTGGAAATTATAATAAATACAAGGATCTCAATTAACACTCCTCCAACTGGTATGGGTCTATATACAAGAAATGCAAAGGGAGCCGGAAAAAAAAATTTTACTTTCTCAGCAGAGGATCGAACACGGGTCTCCTACTTTCCGGGCAGGTATGCACCTCTTACCATCGAGGCAGGTTAGATGATCTCTCCAACTCCCTACATTTTACTCCGAGTCTAAACAACCCACTAAGACGAATATATCGTCTTATACTCGAAGGAGCTTACATTATTAAATAATGAAATTAATTGTGGTATGTTATCCCACGTTATATTTTATACAAGAAATGCAAAGGAAAATAGGAGACCCGGATTCGATCCTCCGCTGAGAGAGTAAAATTTTTTTTCCGGCTCCCTTTGCATTTCTTGTATAAAATTTAACGTGGTATAAATTATCACAATTAAATTCATTATTTAATATAGCAACTATATTTTTTAAATTTATTATAAGGATCTGAATTATATTTCAGTTTCGAATTCCTTGATCTCAAACGTATATGAGGTTCATCCGGTGTACTTCTGACGATAGACCGGTATGCGTGGGTGCGTTTTGTGTGTGTTTGCGTGGGATGTTTACAGACGTACGAGGTAGACAAAGAGCCCATCGAAAACTTCTGTTGGCGGGGGAAGTTCATCTACACTGGGGTGAATAAACCTTGAGAGCTAACCGTTAGCTTCTTGAAGAGGGCCTGCAAAAATAATTGTTTTTCTTCGTAGCTATTCTATGTATATATGTGTGTATATATTTTCCAAATTCCAGACAAAATACAGAGTAACGTAGTCAAAAAACAGAGAACATAGAATTAATGACGATCATTATATTATCCTCAAAATTGTTGCTTGATCATCTTCAAATTATCTTAGACAAAATGTATTTTTTAATTCATTTTATGACGAACGAGATTCCCGGATTTTAATAAATTTGATTTGAAGTGCATCAATGACTACCATTTAATCATGATATAGTTTTTTATTATCATTCTATTTTCATTATATCTAATTATTAGATCGTACTTTTTGTACATAAAGATTTTTGACGCCAGTTACTAACAACTTATTGAAAATCTTATTACCAAAAATATTTTTCAAAACATTTTAAAAACCGGTGATTTATGGTCTTTGCCCGTATAATGACGACTGTTTACGAAAGAGCCTAGTTAGATTGTGAGTAGTGGGGAAATATATTCGGGTAGCTGTTAACAGTTACTGTGTACAAAATACTGTATTTTATTTTCCCTAAGATGAGTAAATGAATAAAATAGAAAATTAGTTGAATCTGTCTGTAGACATTATGTATTGCCATAATGTTTAATTCTCCAAAACAAAAAAAAAAAAACTCGTTCTGCATTATTCTTTCTTGCTCTATCCAGAAAAATATATGTATTTCCGACGAATGATAAAAAAAAAAAAAAAATGTGGCGATCAAATTTAAGAATGAAAAAAAAATCATTTGTAAATTTTTTAAATTACTAGCTCATTTAAAAATAAATAAATAAAAACTCATTTATAACTCTTTTGTCTAAATAAATTGACAAGGATTCCTTAATGACAACACTATGATTTATTTATCTACACTATTATTTATTTAATTTTCGATGAATATTTTACTCTATACTATAAATATCCGATACGATATTTTTACATATAACATTCAGAAAGAAAATCATTATTTTAGGAGGAGAATATTATGGATTTGTTTATTTGAGATACGGGAAGGCTACTTGAGAAGGTGTGCAATTACCTTACAAGTTCGACACTATTATATATTTAGAATATTTATATTCTGCAATACAGATTCAGAAATAGGTGTTCGGTACAACAGGAATCAATTATTTTTATGTGTAGTATTTTCGGTTCAATTATTGAAAGCAAGAATTAACTCTGATATTTGAGTACTGTACACGGATGGTTCTCAATTAAGGCTGGGTGTTCCCAGGGTGGACCACATCAGGAATCCTCAGGGTCATTACAAACAGAAGCACAGAAAAAAAATCAACTATGCTCTGTGAACATTGAACCTGGGACTTTTGGATCAGTAGTCCAGTAACTTAACCATTAGACAGACCACCGTGCCCTATGAGAAAACATATGTGGAATACTTGAAAATAGAAAAATAAATTAGTACTCAGGTATTCTTCATTTTACTAAATTTAAGCACCCTTACTTTTCTAGTCGATGTTTTTTTTTGTTGGGGTTCAGTCATAGTAGATCCAATAAATACAATTTAAAAAATATGTATTCTTTTCCCTCGTGTCACTTGGATCACATGCACATTAGAGTCATGAATATGGTGTCCAAGTGATAAGTCCCCTCTCGCCTTCATGATAGCCCTGAAGATGGCTTATTATATAAACCGAAACGTCGGCAGATAATAAAAAATACACTTTTTTTTTTAAATTGTATTTTTTGGATCAACATTGACCGAACCCCAACAAAAATATCTACTAATCATCTCTACGATCAAAAACTCTCCATTATTATTTTTCTAGAGCATTTAAGTTTTAATTATTTGTTGTTGTTTATTTTTTCATAGGATTTATAAAAACAATTTTGAACCCTGGTTGGCGTATTACTGACTGTAGTTGAAGCTGGAACACGAATCAGCGCAAACATGTCCGATAGCGGACCACGCTATTCCAAGTCCCAGCTTTGCAGAAGACAGCTCTGTAGGGGATGGGACCGATTATTGCCGGTCAGATCAAAGTCCAGAGTCCGGCCTTTGACCGCAACCCCCCGACCCCCCGCGGACAAACAGCCACCCCCATCGGTACAGAGATTGGTTCATTTCCCCCCACCACCGCCACCCCCGTCCCCGCCATCCCTCGTCTCCTCAAGCACAATTAGCATTCCCGCATTTCTCTCTTGCACTCTGGTGGTGGTGGTAGGGGGGGGGGGGCAAATCCAACTCGCCTGTTTACCTTCATAAACTTGCTTACGGTCAACTTGTCAACAGTTTGAGGAAGCTGTAACTTACATAACCTCAAAGTGTATTAAATAAGTGCTAGTTGCCTTTGGGAGAAATCAATACTTTAGCTTTATCCTAAAAAGATTACCACTCATTAATTCAATTTCCATAGTAAGAAAATGACTATACAATTTTGGTTATTGTTTTTGAAAAAAAAGTATTTAATCAATACTATAATTTTAATTAATTTTTTTAAATTAATTGAATTTCCAAAGAATTACGGCTATTGAATTGTTATTTCGACCAGCAGGGATTAACCAAAAATTAAAGGAGTGCGTTAACCAACCCTGTACAGGCCACAGTTTTTAGTTTTTCACGATGAATTTAGCTGGTAGCTTTTAAATAGAAAAGTCTGACTTTGTGGCTAAAACTGATCGCCAGAGAGGATTCATTGAAATCCTAATAGAATAAAAATAAAATGTATTTGAAATCAATAGTTGCGGAGGTGTAGTTTACAAGGAGAACAAATTGAATAATCTTTTGTTAGTGTCGACTTAAATTTTCCTTTTGTCCAAGACTTTATCTGCACACTCTTCCACAGCAAGCTTTCCTTTCACCCTAATCCACATAGATATGCCCAATCCTTGTCGTCTGACTCCAATCCATACAACCATCCCCGGCAACTAGTACAAATATGGCCTCGCGACCTCTTGGGCTTTGTCGCATAAGTTTATTGGGATCAATGGGTTCCTCCTCCCTGCAAAGTGGCATTTAATATATATATATATATATGTGTGTGTGTGTGTGTGTGTGTGTGCGTTTGTTTGTATATACCATGCCATCACATTGCAACATGTATTATTAGCATTAAAAAAAATTATCTAATATAATAATTAATTTGTAAAGCTAAAAAGATTGTATAGTTTAGTTTTAGGATTAAATTTCAGGTCTTCTTCAGAGCAATGGGAGTCATGGAGGGAGAGAAAATTTCTTGCTTTAGGATTATAATCGTGACATACTTTCATCCAGTCATGATTATTACCCTAAAGCAAGAGACTGTCTCCCCCTCAATCATCCGCATCGCCCTGAAGAAGACCTGAAATTTAGGTCGTAACGTTGGCATATAAATAAAAACTTTTTCGTTTACAAATTAGTTTTAATTTCTTCACAGACCAAGACCAAATCCCCAACCGATCCCTTCTTATGAAATCCGACGGACAACTATCTTCGAAATATCCATTGTAATCGATCAATTATCTACATTCATTAACTTGTATGGTTGAGAGCCAACTCCCGTCACCCTTCCCCCTCCCTCTATAGATCTCACTAGTCTGTTGTTAAAAGAGTAACCTAGTTTATCGTTAAAATACCATCAGTTTAGTACGACATCCATTATTTCTTAGGATGGCACTTATAAATTTAAAAAACGCCATCCTTGGTAAGGGGATGGGGGACACTGGGGGTGGCGCTATGATTACCGACCTGTCAGATCAAAGACTGTCTCGGGTTACCTCAAGTGGTGGTATCCCTCAGTTCGGGCTTCGTCTAACGAGATCCTTCTCGCCTCTCATCAGCTGATACCCACCTATTGATGAAGTAATTTGAGCCTCATCACCTAATTGGACAATTAACACCTAATTACCATATAATATAGATAAACAGGCCCTTCTGCTACAAGGAAATTTACAGGGAATTTAAAACAAAAATTTTAATAATAATTTATTACCTCATTGAGATGAATATTCCTTCATATATTTACTTGAATGGTGGAGAAAATTATTTTCTTTAACCCAACGCTAATGCAAACTTTAGTTACTTTGGGTGGGACAACCCAGAAGTAACTATTCTATTCCAGATCCGTTTTAAATTTTTATTTTGTAAAATAAATCTGTAAAGCGAAAGCACACTACATGTATTTATCTTATTTTTAGAAGCCTTCGTCATTGAGACTAGCCAGAGCCTAGTTGAAATTTTAAACCATCTTCCTTAATTTTCCCCCCTTAAAAATAACGCAAAAAGCTAAGTAGGGCATATTTCATATGACATGCCATTCAAATGAACAGTAGAGGGCTGCCTTCAATGAAATATTTTCCTAAAATAAATAATATCAATAAAATTTATACTTTTTTTAAAAATCTAGATGGCATTTTGTTTGATCTCTTTTAGAAAAAATGATCGGTAAAAATTTTTTTAGGGTATAAAGGCTACCCTAAAGGCTTATTCTTAAATAGAAATAAATTAGTTAAATGGTCCTATAAAAATCCGCAAATTTTTAAATATGGTGCTGGGGTTACGATCCTCCGTTGTCATCTTGACTTGTGCTATATTAAAGGCAGAATTTAATTAAATATTTTAATTTTTTACCTTTTACCAACTTTTTTTCATATTTCCCTTATAGAGTTGATATTACTCTATTTTCATTTCATTTGGTATGCTTAATGCATTTTATGTGTTTTTTTTTTGTTTAGTTTGAATTAATAAAATCCAGTTGTTTAAATTTAAATGACTGGAAATGTTAACACTCATTTCTATTCTTTTTTTTTCTTCAAATTAAGTTAGTTTGTAGCTAATCTGGGAAAATGAGATTCTCCCCCCACCCCCAAGAAAACTACGACTGAAATACTTTGACTCCAATTCCCTGCGTCTCTGCCCATTGTCATTATTATAGGTGATGACATACTTATAAACAATCTTTCTGTTATCCATTACGTAGGACCAATTTTCAAACAATTCTGAACATATTCTAGTTGTTATTATTATGTTGTTCAAAATGAACAACTTCTAGTTATTGTTATGGGAGTAATCGTTAAAGAATTGGTAGCAATAAGGAAGAAAATTAGTAACTTTAGTATTTATTTTTTTTGTTTAAGTTTTGGTTAGGTAATTTTATATTTCTAGAGAAAATCATAAGTTTACCCTATGTTTGAAAATATATAGAGAAAATATCATCTATGTGACCCTATATTTGTCATAATTGTGATTGATTGATTTCTACTTTCTGTTTTTTCTATCTGAGAACGATAAGCACGCTTTTCAGCTTGTAAAACAATTTCCCATGGAAATTTCGTGTTATGTTGTTGTAATAAGAAGAGAACTTACATATACTCCGTGCTGCATAAAACATGCCCTGGGCAAAAGTTCATATGTCATTGGTTTTCGGTTTATTTTGTTGATACTCAAGTGTGCTGGTGTTCGAGGGAGCATGCATATGTATTCACAAGTCATGCATATACGGAAGCGCATGGACAATTTCCTGCAATTTAAATTATTTTTACAAATAGCAGTAAGTCTTAATGCAGTTCATATCGTGTAAGAGAATAGTTACACTGGGAATATATATTAGAATATTTAATGTTAATAAAAGGACTCGAAAATGGGAGTGATTCTCCGGTAGAAATAAATTGTGATGATAGTCTCGAAACGGGGGCTGTAAGTTTTGTTCCAGCATTCCTTGGCATTAACTAAAAACAAAAGTTCTAAATCCCAGAGAGATATAAAGTGTATTTTTAAGTTCATTTTTCTTCTCTTTTAATATATTGATTCAGTTTCTTCAGTTATTAAAGTGATGAAGAACAATTTAACATAACAAATCCTCTAACCATTAAGCAAACACAGAAATATATTATAAACTTTTATTTATTTATTACATTCTCTTTAAAAAAAACCTATTGTTATTTGATTACAATGAAAACTAAAGATGACATTCAATGTTAATCACATGAAGAGAGAAGGTGACCAAGGACACCACTCTCTAAATTAGAGAGCAAATGAGCAAATAAAAGNAACTTAAAATGATTCATATAATTCTGAGTTTTTATCCCACATCTAAAAAATAATTTTTCTAGTTAATAGGACTTATAGTCCTATGATCTTTTTAATGCTAGACACCAAATTTTTGTAATAATAAAAGAGAGAGAGAGAGAGAGAGAGAGAGAGAGAGAGAGAGAGAGAGAGAGAGAGAGCTATATCGTGTATTTGAACTTTTTTTTTTTTTGCTGTGTTTGCCTCCAAGCAACCACTAAGGGTACTGAAGGGAGGGGCTATCTACAGGTTGCCACCCCATTTTAAACATCCATTGCTCAGGATAAGCTTCTATTTATAATTAAAAGATTGACCTGGACGGGATTTGAACCCGCGGCGTCAGGATTGCGGGACCCGTACGGATCCCATGAGCTAGCCTGGCGCCCCTAGGTATTTAAACTTTATTTTACAAACGCTAGAATATAATGCAGGCGAAGGTTGACTGGAATACCCATCAACCAGCTGAGAGTACTGAGGATATGGCAGCGATCTCGAAAACACTTAAAAAGGCTTTAAATAGAAGACACAAGCAATGGAGGTTTTTGGCTCACATATGGTATATCCCCCGTCAGACTGGGGTGAGCTCTTTCAGGGGTGATATCAGTTAGTTGGGGAGGATTTGGCAAATAGATAGTCAAATCTTCGTTCCTGCAACAGTTATGAAGACATTTATTGAACTAAGTAGGTGTAACATGTAATTTTCTAACATTTATGTTCAATAACGTTTTGAGGGAAAACGCTTATAAAGGAAGATATTTACGAATGTAACTACGATGGTTCCCCTTCTCATTCTTCCAGCTCAGTATAAAGCCGGCCGTCGAGGTCTTACATTTTACGTTTTCTGTTTTATCCAGTTTTTATGATCAAATCACTTATTTATTCTTATTTATATACGTCTCCAATAAAAGTAGAAGTAGGCTTGTTTACTCGTGTCCTGCGTGATTGACTATTTCTCTAAGAATGTTCCATGTTTGTACGCTCTAGGAAACCACACAAACAGCCATGTGGAGGGGGAAAAGGAATGAAAATAAACTATTAGCGATAACAGTCACGCAGACAAATTGAAAACTGTCCTCCATTCCTATTATCTAAATAGTGCAGTGTTAGTCTGAGTTGTTTGTTGCAATTCTAAAACCACCAGCGCACTCAGCCGGCGATGGTCGGACATAACAGGCTACCGTCACGTAGGAACCGTAATTCTCTCCTCAACCCTTTCCACTTTACCGTATTTTCTTCTTCTTTTTTTTTTTCTTTCATTTTATTTACTCTTTTGCCAGATATGAGTTAGCCCTTAGCTCTACGCGCGGAGTAGGCATGTTATGAGTGGCTTTGGTACATTACCATCGACCTTTATGGTATCTCATTTGTGAATGCTTTTAGTAACAGAAAGTGCTTTTACCTTTTTTCTTTTATAAGTACAAAAAATCGTTAAAAGCTAAGTCACGCGGGATTTGCGTAATATGCACATTGTTAAAAACGGACTTGGGCTGTTGACAAATTTGGTATTCATGCTGGAAAAGGGAATATGCGTAAGATCCTTAAAGCTGGCTGTTCACTGGCCATAAAGGTAAAATGGGGAAGCACTCAATTTTCTTTGCTATATTCTTAAATATCTGCAATATTTGCGTTTTTCACATCAAAATCTTCAAGTAATTACAAAAATACATATTCAACCTGTTTTTCTCTATACATTTTTGACTTTGCACGAAAAATACCGAAGATATTCACGATTATTCAATTTATTATTCCCCTTAGTTACCACCCCATTTATCCGATTTCAGCCAAACGTGGATTTATTTAATATTTTGCAACATAAGCCTTAATACCGAATTTAAAAAAATAAGAATAGTTTCTATAACCACGAATTTAATATTTTTCCTAATTTCTTTTAATGAAAATATTGATGATTTTAAATTTGGCCTCTCTCTTTCGGAATTCTTCCCCCCGTTCGGCAAATTTCAGGAAATAACGGTGTCATTTCGCAAATAATTTTAAATAGCGTCATAAATACATATAATTCTTTATTTACCATTTAACCTGTTATGGGAGGGGTTATAGAAAGGTTACGACTCTGTCAGTTATTGCAGTGGGCAGCCTGCGTTGCTTTCCTCTCGAGTCCCACCGAGGGAAGAGTTTGAAGTTGTCTTGTTCGAGCGACAACAACCCTTCGTTACAGCGCTTCCATACGGCACGCGTGCTGTAAGGGCGTTTTCACACTGTCCACATTTCCCAAGTAAATGCCCAAGCTGGGGGCGGTTAGATAGAGGGGTTTGGCAAGCTCGGTCCACACCCCGCGGTTTGCTGGCGGGAATTGGACCGTTGACCTTTGCCGGATTGGCTTCACCTCCCTTGCGACACGCCTTCTTGCAAACTGCTCTCTCATACTTCAGGGTCTCTGGGGCTATAGAAACCGCTTGATCTACTTCTTACCGCATTCTCTTCGGAGAGTACTGTCGCCCGAGAAATAATCTGCACTCTGGTACTCAGCTCACTGATGATCTAAACATGAGTTCACTGAAGAGCTTATAACCACTTTAGCAAATTCCCTTCGAGATATCAGTTACGACCAAGATCTATAAAAGTTTTCTAATGCGTTACTATTCTTTTTCCAGGAGCAAATAGAAAAAATATAGGGCCAAATTAGAGTTTGAGTGAGTGTGCGTCCTTTTTGGAAAACGCTTTTTATTATGATCATTTTAGCAGATTATCCTTTGGAACCATGACGAAACTTTACAAATTTTTCAACTGATAATCTCCAATCCTCCATTGATCAAGCTAAAAATATAGCACAAATATAGTTCAAATATATATATATATATATATATATGTGTGTGTGTGTGNAAGATGGTTCCTGGGCCTCTTTCGACAAAGACAAGGCCTAAATGTTTGCCCAGCATTTAAAGCAAAACTTTACTCCTCAACCAGATTCCGATAATTTGTTTAATAATGCACAGGTTCAGGAGTCAGTGGACACACCATCACCAATGTCCTTACCAATTATATATTTGTTGTAAGCACTCAAGCGTGCGAAATATTAAAAATAATCGTAAGAAAATTCGTTATTTAAGCTTTACCTTCTGCAAACCGTTGGATGACTTTGTTAAACTGAAGTCAGTATAGAGTGAGTAGGACTTACATAAAAATTTATAATCTTATTATTTCGTTGTTATCATCGTCACAAAAAAATACAATACGTAATAGATGGAAAACATAATTTATACATTTTGAGAATGTAATTTTGAGCGTTGGGCGGTTCCTCTTATTTTTAAACTGCAGAAACCAAATTATGTATTAAGTTTTTCATTGCAAATCCGTGAAAGAATTAATTTTAGGTTTTTGTCTAGAGTCCATTGAATGTTACCAACCTCTAGATTGAATCAAGCGTGACACTTGGCCCCTATTTTGTAACTGTTGTCAACACAAATAAATGTTTCAACATAATTAATATATTCCCAGCAGGCAACATAAGTCATCCACATGAGCACTGTGCGAAGCACACATTAACCTGAGGTTATCCAATGTGGGTGCTGCAGATGTCTACCTTTTAGTCTCAACAATCATTCACAGATTCAAGAATATTTGTATATATCGTTACTCAAACTAAGATGTTCTCTAATTTTATCTACGCCTTATAAAACAAAAGTCTGGTTAGCCGATTTCGGTTGGAAAGGTCCATCAGCCATCAGACCACTCTCATTAGCGTTGATTTGACTTGAATCTTGTCGACAGCTGTGATTGACTGAAGCTCCTTTCGCCTGAGTACATAAAGCACTACCTTACTCTTTACTGGTCGGGTTGTGCTGTTGCCCCCAAGCTACTTGAAGTACCCTCTACGATCCGAAGACGGGCCACAAGGAGCCCTCGCAACAAATCTACAAATGCCAATGATCACACGATGTCGGGCAGCAGGAGACCTTCCAGTACTAAAACTGGTAGTTCTGACCCCTGAAGAAGGAGACTTCTGAAGTAAAACCCGGTTAAGCCTCCCCCTCCCTCTCACTAATGGCAGGGTTCTCCACTCGCGCGGAAATTACTACGCTCCCTTGTAGCAGGCCCTCACAAAACAGCGATTATACAAAACAGACTCATTACCAACATCATGACTGCCTACTTCTCCTTTTACGTCCGACACTCCAATGCCTATTCTTACTTCTTTTCTCTTTGGAAGGGCACACATTTTTCTCCCTTCAGTAAAGAAAATGAGAGTTAATAACAAGATTTTCTTTCCTCATAAAATACATGTTTTCTCTTTATAATGTAGCCAAAATTCAAAGATTTTATTTGTCTGCACTTATTTAAATTCTACTTTAATGATTAAAAGTCAGTTCACATTTGTAGTTTCCAAATTCTTTTATATATTGGGAATACTAAAAATAAGATATAAAAGAAAAAAACACGGTACAGTAATTTAAAGAAAAATTGTATTGAGTGGTAATTATAAATATTATTCATGAATCTGTTTTGAAGACATCATGTTAGGTAGCTATCAATTTTTAACTTGTTAACACTTAAGGAAACAAGTCGAATGAATAAATTTACCGATTGAATTTAATCGAAAATTGTGAATTTTAATTATACATGAAATTCAAATAAATCATTTGACACTTGCATGTTTTAAAATATAGTTATTTATTAAAAACATTTTTTAAATTATTTAGCAAGCCTTATCAGTGCTTAAGGGGGGGGGGGGGTAGCTAAGGAGGATTGCTTAGGAGGACTGCTAAGGAGGAGGATTGCTAAGATCTGCTAAGAGTTTAGAAAATAAACCATTAAAAATCTGACATTTATTTCAATGGTGCTATTGGAACTTAAAAGAAGGTTAATTTTACAGAATCTAAAAGAGTTAATAATCTAGCAATTCCATGGCTAGAAATCCGAAATATCTGTCCTGTACTCCAATATTAGTGTTAATTAAACAATTTTAACCCTAAACACTAATGATAATTACAAAATCGTATTTTTAACAGCCTAAATTAATAAACATGACAATAAAAGTATCGTGAAAACACAATGATAAAAATCTAATTTTTTATAAATAGAATGTTTAATTCAATTAAATCGATTATAAAATTAACAATAATTTTAATGAAATTATGAATAATCTATTACATAAATAAATAAAATATATTTCGCTCTCTGTGCTTACATTTCTCCACAAAACTATACTGCTTTTAATCCCACTCAGGAATATTTATGTTTTCAATCCCATTTTGTTTTATCGAATAGAGATACGGTTTGTAGTATGTTAGAAAAACTAGTGGTAGTAAAATATCAAGTCGTTGTTTCTTTAATTGCGTTTTTTAAATACTATTTATCTATCTTAATGGTATCCAGTTCTTTCCTGTTACATTAAAAACCTCATACTGGCCAAGCGTCAAGCTCCTGCCCTATTCCAGAGGTAGAGATACGAGCTTCTGCTTAGGGAAGATGGTTCCTGGGCCTCTTTCGACAAAGACAAGGCCTAAATGTTTGCCCAGCATTTAAAGCAAAACTTTACTCCTCAACCAGATTCCGATAATTTGTTTAATAATGCACAGGTTCAGGAGTCAGTGGACACACCATCACCAATGTCCTTACCAATTAAGGCTGTGACACCTTCTGAGGTCAAGTACATTATAAACCATCTGCATAAGCGCAAAGCACCCGGCTATCACCATATCACCGGGCTAATACTTCAAAATCTACCCCAAAAAGCATTTGTCTTTCCGACTTACCTCTATAATTCTATCCTTCGAACCACCCACTTTCCACTTCTCTGGATATTTTCTGAAATAATCCTGTTTCCGAAATCCGGTAAACCTGCTTCTAACACATTATCCTATCGAACAATTAGCCTTCTTCCTTTACTTTCCAAGGTATTTGAGAAAGTTCTTCTGAAACGAATGATGCCTATCATAAATTCCTCAAATATCCTTCCCAATCATCAGTTTGGCTTCCGTTCCCAGCATTCTACCTCATTTGAGCTAAAAGAATTTTGCCCTGGTGCATTCTTGGACGTCACTCAAGTGTTTGACTGAGTATGGCATACTGAGCCAAACATCTATTATATGAGCTCAAGTCCATATTTCTAAGTACCATCTGCTTAACCCTTAAATCTAACCTTTCTAACTGTTTCTTTAGGTTCCTTGCCTGATCAGATTACCCCGAACCAAGTACTTGGTGTATAGTTACCCTGTGAAAGCGGGTGTTCCATAGGGCAGTGTGCTTGGACCTATCCTTTATACTGCAGACATCCCCACTCATCTTAATACCCTTTTAGCCCTCTTTGCAGATGGCAAAACTCTCATCCTGATTCCGAAACCGCTTTCAACATTTTGCAAAACCATCTTGATGCTAATCAGAAGTGGTGCAGCAAATAAAGAATCAAAATAAATGAGTATAATGTGTGCAGGTAAATTTTTAGCTAAGAAAAGATTCTGCTAATAATACAATACACACAATACCGTCCCTATACCTCTCTCAAATTCAGTCCGTTACCTTGGGTTCCACCTTGACTCACGACCAAACTGAAGTGAAAATATTAAAATCAAGCATCAAGAACTCAATAGACACCACGAACTCTTATACAGCCGTATAAACAGGTGCTCACACTACTATAGAAAACAAACTGACTATATAGAAGACCATAATACGACCAATCTGGACCCTACGGTGCAGAACTGTGGGGTGCTGCTAAGCCTTCAATATCCAACGAATACAATCCTTTCAGTCCAAAATTCTCAGAATAATTGCTAACCCTCAATATTAAGTGTCTAACTCTACCCTTCCCTTAATATTCCTTTCGTCCAAGATCTCATCTCCACACGTTTTAAGCTATTTCATAGTAAACTCCAATTTCGTCCTAATCCACATGCCCAATCCTTGTCGTTTGACTTCAATCTTTACAATTCTTCCCGGCGACTGCAACGGCAATGGCCTCGCTACCTCCTTGACCTTGATGCCAATACTTATTAGGAGTGGGGTTGAAGGGTCTTTCTCCCGGCAGAGTGATGTTCACGTATTTATTTTATTGATATTTTTAATTTTTTTTTCTATTGTATAATTCTCTATGTCATCAAATTACAAGATATTGTTAATAACAGAATGTAATAAATAAATAAGGATTTATTTATTAAAATGTATTCATCATGGACATAACTTCCACTATTCTTCTAAAGAATAGATTATTAAAACATAATAAGGTTTGCCATCGCCTGTAGATGTTGTTGATGGAAAATACCAACTATTGAAAATGAGGCAATTCACTCTGATGGTCATTCAAGAATGAGTTAGATGAACAAAGATACTATTTATTATAATAGAAAGAAAAGGGGTACAACTTCAAAAGGTAGCGAGCACTCAATCCCCTAGAGAATGAAAATAATGAAAAATAACGTTACATTTCTATATCTTTATTTAATTTCTGTTCGAATTATCTTTTCAGAATTATAATAATTTACTTAATTCAACGATGAATATTCAAAATCAATCAAGTTAATCTCACATCTTGGACTTCCCAAAAATACGATGCTTGTTTAATTCCGTTTCTTTTAAGATCAATAGTCAATAGGCTCTCATTTGAGGATATATCCATAGATAATGGCGTGTTCCAAGGCAAGCATTGCCTCCAAATATGCTTTGCCTATATCGTTCTATAAAATGAGAATATTCCCTAAATAAATTACTGCTAATGGTAACATTTACGATACCTTTTTAAAGACCATTTGTTAGTGTTTTTAATCACCCGACGGCTAATGGAAATGGGAATGCCATTGACTACTAAAATTGGCTCGCTGATTCTCTCTACTTAGCTCGAGATGAGACAGGACTTAACAGCAATCTCAAGCTACAGTTTATTAAGCAGGCATTACGGAGTACTTTAATTGCCCGACTGCGGAGACTAAGCTCCATCTTCACAAAATAACAGGGCCTCCAAGGTTCTTATAAGGCATCCATCCAATTCTGGTCGTCTCACTGCAAAATAATAACTTCCGTTATTTCCTGGAAAAGTGGAATGTCTTTCTCGTGCCACGGAGAGACATTTTCCTCTCATAACCTACGTAAAGATGGCGAGGGTTCAAAGCAATAATGAAAAAAATCGCACTGAAAAGGCAAAGATGAATATATAAATAACTTTGTAATAAATTTTATTTAGCAACCTGGCGTGTATCTAATGGAAATTGTATCCTTTATGTGTAATATCGTATTTCCTATTAATCTAAGATAAATAACGTTGATAAATGAAAAAAAAAACGAATATGTTGGCGACTCACCCTCAATATGTATTCTTAAATCTTCATTAGATCACAGCTAAATATGTGTGACACTTCCGAAAAATGCTTTCAGGTCTTTGCCATACCAACCTATAAGCACTAAAAATATGGTCCTTTCAAAATCTTATGAGTGCCTTTGTGCCACAATCTATATACGTGTGTGCGTATATATATATATATATGTGGACACACCATCACCAATGTCCTTACCAATTAAGGCTGTGACACCTTCTGAGGTCAAGTACATTATAAACCATCTGCATAAGCGCAAAGCACCCGGCTATCACCATATCACCGGGCTAATACTTCAAAATCTACCCCAAAAAGCATTTGTCTTTCCGACTTACCTCTATAATTCTATCCTTCGAACCACCCACTTTCCACTTCTCTGGATATTTTCTGAAATAATCCTGTTTCCGAAATCCGGTAAACCTGCTTCTAACACATTATCCTATCGAACAATTAGCCTTCTTCCTTTACTTTCCAAGGTATTTGAGAAAGTTCTTCTGAAACGAATGATGCCTATCATAAATTCCTCAAATATCCTTCCCAATCATCAGTTTGGCTTCCGTTCCCAGCATTCTACCTCATTTGAGCTAAAAGAATTTTGCCCTGGTGCATTCTTGGACGTCACTCAAGTGTTTGACTGAGTATGGCATACTGAGCCAAACATCTATTATATGAGCTCAAGTCCATATTTCTAAGTACCATCTGCTTAACCCTTAAATCTAACCTTTCTAACTGTTTCTTTAGGTTCCTTGCCTGATCAGATTACCCCGAACCAAGTACTTGGTGTATAGTTACCCTGTGAAAGCGGGTGTTCCATAGGGCAGTGTGCTTGGACCTATCCTTTATACTGCAGACATCCCCACTCATCTTAATACCCTTTTAGCCCTCTTTGCAGATGGCAAAACTCTCATCCTGATTCCGAAACCGCTTTCAACATTTTGCAAAACCATCTTGATGCTAATCAGAAGTGGTGCAGCAAATAAAGAATCAAAATAAATGAGTATAATGTGTGCAGGTAAATTTTTAGCTAAGAAAAGATTCTGCTAATAATACAATACACACAATACCGTCCCTATACCTCTCTCAAATTCAGTCCGTTACCTTGGGTTCCACCTTGACTCACGACCAAACTGAAGTGAAAATATTAAAATCAAGCATCAAGAACTCAATAGACACTACGAACTCTTATACAGCCGTATAAACAGGTGCTCACACTACTATAGAAAACAAACTGACTATATAGAAGACCATAATACGACCAATCTGGACCNTTTTTTTTTTTTTTTTTTTTTTTTTTTTTTTTTTTTTTTTTTTTTTTTTTTTTTTTGATCCTGTTTGTTTAGTTGTTTTTAACAAAGTCTATGTTTATCCCGAATCTCATTCGATACTAGAGCAGTGTCATATTTTTTTATATATTCATAAAAGTGTAATTAAAATGTGTTTATCAGAGCAATAAACCTTTTTTTTTTTCAATAGGCTAAGTGAAATTCGTCTCTTCTTTTTAAAGTTGATATATTTGGTTATAGTAAAGAAATTAATATATATATTCCTAATAATAATAAAAATAATAATATAGTAATAATAATAAGGCTAGAACAGCCAGATGAAGAGAATTACGAATTCGTTATATTAAATGTGGAATGTTGCTCTCGGTTTCCAGGAAGGATTTCCAGGACTGAAGGAGTCACTTACGAATCGGGAAGAAATAGGGAATACCTTAGACTTATACCAATAATCTTCCAACATACTTTATATACAAAACTCATATATGCAAATATGCTTTATTATTACATATTAGATAGATAGAAAACATGTATTAGGAAAACTTATTTTTACAGGAATTCTGTCATATGCACGTAAACTATGTAATAAAGCAATAAAGAATTTTTTAAAAACTGCAAAGTCAAAATTAACTATATTAAAAAAAAATTTAAACTATCATTTTATAATGTATATCCTAATTAATTCGCTTTATCAATTTTATTATATATTATTATTACTATATTTATAGTGTTAGCTTCCCTTTCAACCACTTAGGGTCATAGAGGGAGGGGCTATCTAAAGGTTACCACCCAATTCTAAACATCAATGCCTTATGAGAGACTTTTATTTATAAATAAAAGATTGAACCCATAGTGTCAGGTTTGGGAGACACGTTCGGATCCCCTGAGCTACCCTGGCGCCTCTAATTTTATTATATTATGTAAAATAATACGCATTTAGTATTTTAACATTTGATATATTATGGTTATTTATTATATGTATACCTTATTGTAAGTATTGGTCCACTAAAGAGAACGTCTCATCTTAAGTATTGATTTACTAATGTTAATTCCTGAGATGCTACAATGGTACAAGTGGATCTTCTCAAAACGATGAAAAGAAGACATCATTAATTTTTTGCGACGAACAATGCAGAAGTAGTCTGAAGAGTTTGACCGGCCTGTCTCCAGCTCAAACAAGCCAACTTGAAGGGAAGAATGGCATCGAAATGAAAGGAATCCGGCCTGCGGTTTGAACAAGGATGAAATGTTCACCACTATGCTGCTTCAGCGTTTTCATTTAACTGAAGAAAGCCTTGAAAAGGAATAGCCTTTACCAATATAACGAGGACATTTGAGGTTATTATTTCTTTTTTAAAGTCAGTCATTTTGTAAACAATGCAGATCCCCCATCGTCCGTGAAAGACCTACAAAGAAAAGAGTTTATGAGTAAATTTATCTTAAAAGCCTGAATGAACACCGAGGGGGAAAGAACAATGAAGTTTTATCGTAGCCGTTCGGATTTAAATACTTCTAGTTATATTTTGGCAGGTTTCCTCCAAGGAAATCAAGCTATTCTCGTTGCTACCAGATACGACTTTTGGAAAAATCCTACATATCTTCCAACTAATCTTACTAATAATAATATATATGTTTGTA
>KZ807901.1:237772-264311 GCA_000696205.2 Oncopeltus fasciatus | reverse complement strand
TGTGTGTGTGTGTGTGAAATGGATTACGATTAAAAAGTGTAAATTATACGTAGCCTGAAATTGTCAGGAAGAAAGGATGTACATCCTATGAAAATAAGCAACTAATCATCTCTCTCTCTCTCTCTCTCTCTCTCTCTCTCACTCTTTCTCTCCTCTCTCCCCCTCTCTCACTCTGCCCCCCTCTCACACTCTCTCCCTCGCTCCCCACATTCCCCTCTTATATCCCTCACTCCCTCCCTCTCCTCTTTCTTTCCCCCTCCCCCTCCCTCCCTCCACTCTTTCCTTCCCTCTCTTTCTTTCCCCTCTTCCTTTTCTTTATGTAACATGTGTTATATTCAGTTTAGAGTAATGAAACAACACAGATTTTTTTTTTTTTAAATGGCGTGTCTACCTTTGGTCTTTAACGCCAGGGAGATATAAAAATATATCTTAAATGTTCTAAAAAGAAGCGGAAAGACATTTTCAAGAAGGAGAATTTCTTAGCAATAGGTCATGGTGAGGTATAATAAATTGTTAATGCGAATAGTTATTATGTGGATGGACATAGTAATATCTTTGGGCTTGGAAACTATGATATTTATAAGAAAGAAAAAATTGTGAGAGAATGGAAAAGAAGCATACTGAAAATGCATCTAGATAAGATTTAATAGGCTGCCCTCTTTCAGAAAGTTCATTATAGAGTCGATGGCTTTATCGTCATCCAACAGAATTTCGTCTAAAGTCCCATTTAAGTTATATTTTTTCCTTGTTTCTTTATATTTTAGGCACTCTGTAAATATATGTTTGATGGTAAGAAGTTGTCCACAGACCTTACAAATGGGTGGGTTATCCTTTGTCATTATATAGCCATGAGTAAGTCTTGAATGTCCTATTCTTAGTCTGGTTAATACCACTTCTCTCTTACTGTCAGTTGACATGGAACTGGACCATACCCTCGGAGTAGATTTTATCTCGCGTAACTTGTCTCTGGTTGACCACCATATATACAGATTTGTTTATTGTGAAATAAAATATTTTAGGAGTTTCACAATTATGGGGTATTAAAAAGGTGTAATTCTTACAAATATAAGTAAAACTAAATGTTCATGCACGAAGTCATGACCGCCCACGATCTGACAGAATACACTTTACACTTTTCTGCTCTAATGCAAAAAAAAAAAAAAAATAGAGTGGTATTTCCGCACAACTAAAGTTAGGGGGGCGGATCAACACTGAACCACTCTTAAGTGAGTCACTCCTTCTTTCCTTCCTATGCATTTCAACATTACCTCAACTTCAGTTTCAGGAGCACCCCTTTTACGAAAAGTACTCCGAGCTCTTCTATTGGTCATTCTTTATCTCAGCTCTATCTCAGCGATTTATATTGGTCATCCCTCGCCCCGTCCCGTACGAAAATCGGCCGGCTCCACTTATCTCTTGCATGGGAAGTCCTCGAAGCCTCCCTTCCACTGCCATACAATCGATTTCTTATACCTTTTTTTTTTTAAATTAATTTATTTGGTTCTTACATTCTGTAAGTAAATATACGTTTCATAATGGCTCTAAGAGGCATTGACACGAGGGAGAGAACGGCCAGTGCCGCAACTCCGAATCATACCTTCTTAATATATCTCTACAAATTAAATAGGTCATTCAAAATTATCAATTTATAGAAATTATTCAATAAGTAAAAAAACACTAAAACAACAAAATATATAAATAGCTACTAAGGACTGAAAACACCTATTAAAATTCTTAGATGATTTTAGATGGGGTACGGTCAGGGTAGATCCAGAAAACACAAATTTAAAAAATGTATTTTTTAATAAAGGATTATCTGCCGACGTTTTGGCTTACATTGTAAGCCATCTTCAGGTCTGTCTATCATTTTTTAAAATTGTGTTTTCTGAATCTACCTTGACCGAACCCCAACTAAAATCATTTAAGAAAAATATTTACGGTAAAAAAAAACTCTCCTTTTGTCCTATTAAAATGTATTTAGCAAAGTGTAGATGAAGATTCTTATTGATTGCCACACTATAGTCCAATACTTTCGAGTTTGTTATGCATCACCACATTATGATGTAAACCTATCGACTGATTTGAGATGGTTTTAAATTCTTAATACGCTTTTTAAAAATGTAATTAAAATAATTTTAGGATAATATTATTTTTAACAATTTTATTACTTAACTTATTATTTATAGACATAAGGAGGAATTTATATATTCCATTTAACTATTTTCTATCTATCCACCAAAAATTATTATCCACCAGTACTACAGCACTTAAGTTTAAACGGAATTAAAAATAAAATAAATAATATTAATTACAATAGTTCATTTTTCTTAGATTGGAATACATTTTTATTTTACTTTACTTTTGTTATAAGCTATCGTATCATGTTATTGAGCTATTTGCCACATTCAACTCACCCTTGCGAAGTTTTTATGTTTATAACTTAAACAATGCTGGTAAATTCATTGAATCCAGTTAGTACGTAGATAAAGCTAATTATGCTAAAATACAGCTTAACAAGTGTGAAATTAATGTAATCTAAATATTTCTTGCAATAATGAGTAGTAATTTTCTAATTTATTTACTTGTTTCAACCGTCATCAAAGTAGATACTTATCTTTGGCTTACTTGGTAGGTTATCACTAAGGTAATTTTAAGTCGATCATGGATAAATATAGATGTACAATATAAATACCTATAAACAATTAATGAGAGGGAATAGAATAAAAAAATCTATCTGTCCCAGCCAGGAATCGAACCTTGATCTCCTGCTCTCTGGGCATATAGCAGGAGGTGGCCCGGATAGCAGGAGTTCCAGGTTCGATTCCTGGCGAGGACAGATAGATTTTTTATTCTATTCCCTTTCATTAATTGTTTGAAATTTACGTGGGATAATAAACCAAAATCAAATAAATATTTATAATTACCTATAGTTTATTAATATATGGGCTTTTAGTTTGTTTATAAGGCATAATTTCGGATTGGCCACATTATATTCATGTAAAAATAGACTTTAAATCAGCCGGATTATCCATGAAATAACAATTTCATAATGAGGTATAGAATGCAGGAGAGAGGTAGGACGGCGATGACCTGATAGTCTTGGTACACATACAAAGGAATCAGGAGACAGCTGGGTATTCTCCAGGGATGTGTGACGTAATTATACCTGACGGCTGACAAATCTGCTTCAGATTTCCACCGGCGATAGTACGCTTATCATCTAATGGCCAATGAATATGCAGGGAGTTATCTATCTTGTTGATAAATTGTCTTTCTAGGCCAAGTGCTTGTCACCTAGCGCTATCACAAAAGCCTCTTCAAGTACTTTGGAATGTTTCGTCTATGGAAGAAGAACGGAAGAAGGATTCTTGGAAGTGATTGATCTTCATGGTTTTGTTAAAGGAAAAATGTCTTTTAGCAGAGATATGTATTCTAGCATACATAATAATCCCTCAAAGAGTGATTTCTTGTCACTTCAAGATTCAGGAGCACCAGGATAGTTCAGGGCATCCTGACACGGTTGGTACAAAACTCACCCAGGGCAAGCTTTTATCTATAAATTAAAGATAAAATCCATGTCGTGAGCAAAAGATGTTAAGAATGGGGTGACAAATTGTAGATTGCCCCTCATTCCATGACCCTAAGTTGTTAAAAGGGAAGCTAAACAAAAAAAAGAAATAAAAGTAGATTCAGGAATGGAATACGACAAGGATGTACTATCTTCCCACTTCGATCCTAAAACTGCTTCTAAAAACCTACAAGATAATCTTGATAGCATTAAGAAATGGTGTGTAAGTGGAGAATAAAAATTAATGAAAGTGAAATATGTTCAAGTTAATTTCCAATTATGGAAGAAAAACGTTCCTAAAATTGTGAAATTTAACAATTTTCTTTTACCACATTCGAATTCCGTACGTTGTCTGGGGTTTCATGTTGACTCATGACTCAAATGGGGTTAACATACTAAAATTAAAAATCATGGACTCATATACAGACTCATGAATAGGAATTCCAATCTTACGATACGGTGTAGAAATCTGGGGTGCCACCAAGCCTTCCAACATCCAACGAATCCAGTCCTTTCAATCCAAAACCCTCTGAATAATCGCCAATGCTCCCTATTACGTATCAAATTCCTCCCATCACCACGATTTTAATATTCCTTTTGTTCAGGATCTAATTTCTTCCCGCTTCAGCCTTTTCCACAGTAAACTGCCATACCATCCTAATCCACAGACCATGTCTTCCAACTCCAACCCCTACAACTCACCCCGTCGACTCAAACGAAGATGGCCCCGTGATCTCCTGGGGACATAGCCTGTAAATAATTTGAGAGTGGTGTCATTAGTCAACTTTTCTTCTCTTGCCATTGTAATTTTTTCATTTTTTTTCTATAATTCATTATAATCTAAATACAAAATGTTATTATGTTTGCAGAAATGTAATATAAGAATAAAAAAAAAAAAGGAATGGAATATTAGTGTATTAAATATTAAAATAGATTTTGATTTTTGATTGCTCCCAAAAAAAACATGGTTCTCCATATAATAGATTTTTAAATGAGTTGTGCAGCCATTCGTGTATTCAATGGGCAGATAATAGAATGTGTAAAGATCATATTAAAGTTTATAACACCTTTGGAATTTGCTGACAGAGAGACACCAATCATTCTCACTACATTTGAGCAAAAACTGGGCAAATGAATGCGCTAGGCTTATTTAGACTAATTTAATTTTTTTTAAATATTAAAAATTGACTATAGTTGATAATCAAGTCCAAAAATCAAGGCCCGTTTTAAGTGAAAGTTCTCTGAGGCACACTGAGATGAAATACTGTGTCAGGACAGCCTGTCAAACCAGAGTTTATAATCGATTGATCGGCCTCTGGGGTTGCTACCCAGAAGACTATAAAAACTTCATTGCCAAATACTGAGGAAAGTGTTCGAAATTTAGATCAAAACATGGAAGGAAAAAAAAAAAAGGAGGGTTGAATAAAAAAACTCCCTCAATGAATATGTATGAATGCAATCAGCACAGTTCGCTAATTAGAGTAAGGCGGATAGGGGTCCATGGCTCCCTGGCTCTGGAAACAAGGAAGAGAAAATCTCTCGCTTCTTTTGTTGGATTGGCCTCTTTGAAATTCTCTACAAGTACTTAACTACATCCAGGG
Organism: Oncopeltus fasciatus; assembly: GCA_000696205.2. NCBI lineage: Eukaryota > Metazoa > Arthropoda > Insecta > Hemiptera > Lygaeidae > Oncopeltus > Oncopeltus fasciatus. The sequence goes on along the minus strand of KZ807901.1, from coordinate 259,142 downwards.
GGGCTCTTGAGAGGAAGTATCTCAGAATTAAGTTCCTCGTGTACTTTTTCTTTACTGGCGCAAGGAAATGTATCCCTTAATTGTACATACAAATGAGGTATATGAAAGATTTAACTGGAAGATAATTAATTACTAAAATTATAAATACAAGCTTAAAGAATATACAGCAAATCGGTTGTTCTCTTGTTATGTTACTGAGCTAGAATTGCCTATGTGAGATTTTTCCTTAGGTCACGCATATGTTGTAAAATGTAATTAACTGAATTGCACTTATTTAAGTTGTTTTAATATAAAGATTTTAATTTTTTTTTATTTATCTGAATATACATTGAATCAAACCGCTATGTCTAATCGTTAATTAGATGTTGCAATGTCGGTGGTCTATATAAATATCGAAATTTAATATATATATATTTTTTTTTTTNCTTAATAAATAAATAGATTTTATCGAGCCTGTTAGTTTAATGAAAAAAAATTACTACTTTTGTACAAAACGCTACATGACAAGTAAAAGAAAATACATAAATGGCCAGGCACCCCTTACCCCCTCTCATCCCTAGACTGACTTCAGTCGTTAATGAACTCATTCAATGATTTAAATATAGGAAACTTAAGAAACGTCTATTTCAAAATTGCTTAAAGACTAATGCATATATATATATATATATATATATATATATATATTTGTAATGTATCGCTAATAAGAGTAGACATTAAGGTTTACATTGTAACGAAACAACGTTTCGAGTTACATTGTAAGCCATCTTCAGGGCTATAATAAAATGTGATCTTAGGGACAGGACGTCCCTTCTCGCCATCATGATAGCCTTGTCCATTGAGCCCATAATTAAGGTTTTAAATTTTGGTCTCCCATTAAACCCCCTCCCCAACTTCGGCCATTTTAGCCATTAACAAAAATAATTAATGGTTAGAAGCAAGAATTTCAAATACAAAATTTGGTCTCATTACATTGAAAATTGTCAAGTCTAGATGGCGCACACACAAACAAACAAACCAACACACACACACACACACACACACACACACAGCTTGATTTTCCAAAGGAAATCTGCTAAAATCCATCACGCATTCTCATATGTATAGTTAGCTGCATTTACTTAATTCCTCTTTCTATCTCTCTCTTTTTCTTGACCAATTTCCGGTTCATTCAAAATTGTTTTAATTTATTTCGATGAATGAATTAATTAATGAATGGGCGAGGGATAGGGGATTTTAGAAGAAAACCAAAATTTTATAATATATAATATAATTTTCAATATCTTTGTTATTACTAAGAAAACACGTATAGGACAAAGTATTCGTGAAATGTAATATTATAAAATAAAGTTTATTTTTTTTAAAACGCATATGCCTTAAAAAATTTAATTTTTAGTTGAAATCAGATGAAAAGTAGAGGGGGTTTAGTAAGAGACCAAAATTAATAATCCGTTGTTATTGGAGCTATGAAAATAGTTTGAAGTAAAAAAATTGGAGTAAAATGTAATTTTCTAATGATTATGTTCTATAAAATTTTAAATAATTAAAATAAAACTAAAGACGAACTCTCGAACTCACATGATACGGAGCGAGGTTTACTATTCTTTCCCTTTCAGACTCATATTTTTTCTAGCTTGTTAATTTAATTTTTTCATTTTCGTTTATTTAAATTAATGTTTAACATGGGATATCTTCTACTTGACGGGCATTATTGTTTGAGGAGACTACAAACTAATACAACCATAATGAAGAAGCCTTAAATATATTATGACTGTGGTGGTTGAAATACATTTTACGCTAAAATTTTAGAATTTTTTTAGAATACACAAGTCATAATGATTATGATCTTCGGTGGTAAATATATTTTTCGACTATGGAATGAATATATTAAGTAATAAAAAGAGATTTATTATGGAATGATGTTTTGAGAAAAAGTAACGCACATTAAAAGTTGTAGCTATTTGTGACTGTGCCATGAAATACATTCGATACATTAACGCTACAATCTTAGGGAATGGATCTTACTCCTAAACCTTATCTTCAAACCCGATAATAGTTATAAAATATATTAATTTATATTTTATACTTTATATTTATGTTTGTTTACTTTATAATTTATATTTATGGGTGTTTATTTTATGCTTTTAAGGAATTTTTTTTTCTATTTAGTCTGCCTATTAAGATGGGATAGTTGGACAGATATAACCTGAGAAACCTGGATCTTTTGAGGTAATTCGAACTCGAAAAGGGCTGAAAAGAATCTATAGAGGCAACGCGTTAGACACCAATGTCACTGTGGTGTTAGAACAGGCTTACGACACGACCTCACCTCGTGGTTAATTTCAGGAGACGGACCTGGAAAACTCAAGTCTCATTAACTTCGGTGTTACTTCAACACTCAATACATCTGCTCTCTCTCCCTGCCTCTGATGAATGGTTTTTTTGTTTTACATTAATTGGGAAAAATAGTCCTGTTCTAGAGTTACCTTGTAATTTATTACTAGGCGATGTCATGGTAATTTATTCGTTTTGTACGTTTCTTGTCTACAGAAGAAAGTCTTCGAGACAGCCCAAGGCTTGAAGAAAGGAACACTTCAAGACTTATTAGAGCTGTTTATGACTATAGAAGATTTTATTGTAATTTTATAATTTTTATATTCTAAAATATTAAAAGAAAAACTCATATATCGAAGAAGATATTTGAGAATGTAAAAATTCTTGAGAGTAGTTCGGGCCCCCAATTTAGAGATATATCAACTAAATTTGATATGTAGTCTTTAATATTTAAATTATTTAATGTTGCGTTCTTTGTCGAAATAAAATGAGGTATAGCTTATAGGAAGAACAAATTGAATATTTATCAATACCCTCGTTAAAGATATTTATTAAAAAAATTTGAAGTAGAATGAAGGCAAAATTTAATTTTTTTTTGTCTTTCATTGAAATATCAATGAATTTCTTCTGGGTTTAAGCCTGTAGAAAAGTTGATTTTTTGGAGAGCTTTCGTACACTATGTGATGAACTCTTCAGGTGTGAATGGAGAAAGAGTAATCATCATTCTACTTTCTGCCCTGAAGAAGCCGTCTTAGGACGTGCGAAAAATCTCGGCAAAAGGTAACTTTTCTACATGCTACAGCCAGGTAAAAGTATTTATGAATAACCTCCTATATTTTTATGAAAGGCGCAAAATGAAGATATTTTTTTAAAAAATCTGGAATGAGTAAGCTCTTACCCTCCAGCTTGTTCTAATGTCATCCGCGGGGACATTGTCTTTCCCCTACATTCTTCTTTTGACCTTCAAGGCCATTTTAGTTATTTACGTCCATCTATATCCATCTATATGAAATGTAGAAAATCGTTAGCTCATGCGTGTTGGGACTTTTATGTGTTTATTTGAACTGTTAGTGAATGAAGGAATATCAGAAATTTTGTGGTAAGAGTAAAGTAAGGCTAAGTAAAGTTCTTCAGCAACGAATATGCTGGGAAATTCGCTAAGTTTACCTAACTCCTGCGTGACGGACTTTTCATTATTAATAAGATGCATTTAATGCTTTATTAATACATAATTTTAGGGCCACTTGTTTTGAGAGTCCCTTTAATATATTTATAAAATGTTAGAGAAAATTGATTGCTAAAAAAAAAATTATTTTTGTTTTCGAAAAACGTTCACTTCTTCTAAGCAATTCTTTATACCTCATAATATTTTGAGTAGAGAATTTGTTGGGGTTCGGTCAAGGTTGATCCATTAAATACAATTTAAAAATATATATTTTTTTAATTATCTGTCTAATAACTAAAAATTTTACAGACAAATAATTAAAAAATAAACATTTCTTACAATTTTTTAGAAATCTACCTTGATTGTACATTTTTTTATTATCTGCCGACGTTTCGGCTTACATTTTAAGCCATATTCAGAACTATCATGTAGGTGAGGGGAGGGATTGTCACCCGGATCATATGTTCATGACTGCGATTGTCATAGTATTTCGGTTTATGCTAATGTATGAAATTTATTTTTTAATAACTTTTATTTATATATTACATTCTGTTAAAAATGGATAAAAACATTTTGTAATTTGATTACAATGAATAGTAAAAAAAAAAATGACATTAATGAAAGTCACATGAGGAGAGAAAGTGACCAGTGACACCACTCCCAAATTATTTACAGATTATGTCCCCAGGAGGTCATGGGGCCATCTTCGTTTGAGCTGACGGGGAGGGTTGTAGGGGTTGGAGTTGGAAGACAGGGTCTGTGCCAGTGGATTAGGATGGAATGGCAGTTTACTGTGGAAAAGGGTGAAGCGGGAAGAAATGAGGTCTTCAACACAAGGGATAATAAGATCATGGTAAAGGGATGAATTGAATAAGTAATAGGGAACATTTGCGATTATTATCAGGGTGCTGGATTGAAAGGACTGGATTCTTTGGATGTTGGAAGGCATGGTAGCACCCCAGATTTCTACAACATATGTCCAGATTGCTAGTAGTGCGTCAGTTTGTTTTCAATCGTAAGATTGGAGTTCTTATTTATGAATCTGTATAGAAGTCCATATCGCCGATTGAGTTCTTGTCTTTTTATTTTATTATGTTCGCCCAATGTAAATCGTGAGTTAAGATGGAACCCAAGATAACGAAGGGAATTTGAATGTGGTAAAGGAATATTGTTAAATTTCACAATTTCAGGGAAGTCTTTTTTCCATAATTGAAAATTAACTTGAACTCATTTCGCTTTCATTAATTTTTATTCTCCATTTTACCACACCATGGTTTAGTTTTTTCCAGGTGATTTTGCAGGTTTTTAGAAGCAGTTTTAGGATCGGGATGGGAGGATAGGATTGCTTTGTCTTCCGCAAATAAAGCTAAGAGGGTACTTGGATGTGTAGGGATGCCAGCAGTGTACAAATATATGAAGTAGAAAATAAACTTAATGTACATCTCCTATGAATATATCCCTAAATATTGGAGAACTATTCATTGGTCTATTTTAAGTGTGGAGTTAGTTAGTGCAGGTCTTGCGTGTTACGTTTTTGTCCCTTCGTGTCGGTGGCCGCGGCAGGGCGTGACTCCTATCGGCGCAGGACATCTACTTGACAGCTGACTTATCACCCTTCCCGGGCTAAACTGTGATTAACTTAATTAAGCCAGGGCTCGACCCATTGATAAATCTTCTTCGGACCTGGAGATCGGTCTCGGATAGCTACAACTCCCTCGAGAGTACTAGAGAGATTGGATCACCAAAATATAACCCAAATTAAAGTAGAAGATGAAGCCCTTAGGGAGACAAGTAAAATCTAACCTTTCCAGCCAAAGAATGACCAAATAATCAAGGCCTCTCTATCTTGAGTATAACGATATTTGTAGAAATATAAATTGCCATGATTTTATGGTTAATGTCATTGAAACACATGGAGTTTATTGATTTTAAATTTATTTTATTTTGGTACATCATTTTTTATTGGATTAGGATTAGGATAAGGTTATAGGGCGATGAACATCATGGTTATTACGCCCTGACTTTTGGGTTAATGAAATTTTTTCATATATGCCTGTTTCTCATAAAATGCACATAAGTTTGCCTACATTGGATTCATGGTTTACCAGGGATGCCGACAGTTGACTTGGGAGTTTTGCATGTAAAATTCTCTGTTATCTTTCTTTATTTGATTCATTATACACTAGTTTATTTCTGTGTCTTTAATCATGTCTTTACTAAAACCTTATCTATTTCAGAGGCGAAAGTTGATATTAGATTAATTTATTCACAATCAAATTATTTTCAAAACTTAGTATCTCTTTCCAGATTTTTTTTTTCAATTTTTTTACGTCTTCAGTAAGTAAAGATAACCTCTTTAACAAATTCAATAAAACTCATGTCGAATTTTGGTTCACTTTTCACAGATATCAAATACGTAACCATTTTACCTCAGGAGATTTCTTCTCAACTATCTTTAGGATTAAATAATTTATACCAGCTAAATATTGTACGGTGCGCCTGAGTAGCCCAGGATTCAAAGCCCGCCCTAAGCAAACTTTTATCGATAAATAAAGCTTGCCATGAACCATGGATGTTTAGATTGGGATGACAACCTGTACATAGCCCCTCTCTACATGAATTAAAGTGTTTGAAAGGGAGGTTAAAACTTATTAAAAGAAATATTCATAATCGCCAGCAAATTTTACAAAGTAATCAAATTTTTTAAATATATTTCAGTGAATACAAACTGCACGAAATATCCCATCCTCAATGTAAGTAAGTAAAGTATTTTTGATATTTATACCACAAAATATTTTATTATAAAAATATATAAGCATATTAAAGTTAATGCTTATGAATGAAATAATTATGAATTGCTAATCCCCTACACTTATTTAGTCAAGGGTATTCCTTATGGAACATACCTTTTTATTCTCATTGTCTTCTCCAGCTTTTAAGATCTAATTAGTCTTTTAGACTCATTCATGGTCAGATTTAACTAAACATCTTCTTAATTTACTCTGCTTCTTCGTGGCAGACATTTAAATTTTCTCACAGTTAACCAATTTGCTCACCGCATTTTATTATATATCATAAAAAACTGACAAAATTGCTTTTACATGTGTATATTTATATACTTAAATGAAATTAAATGGCAAATCTTGTTCTGTGGCCTGCATACTCTTTTCTGGAGGTAAGCGCTGCAGTAGAGTGCGTGGATACAGGGGGGTACAGCCTTGATGTCCTGAATTTTATTTTACAGGTCCCAAAGATGACTGGTTGATTCCGGGAGAGTCGTCCCTCCCACGCACATAGCTCCCGGCGCCAGCCTCCCAGTTATCCCAGGGATTAGTCAAAAGTCTTAAGGAGTCTGACCAGAGGGACCTCGACCGTTGGCCATCCTTGATTTTTTTTGACATTTTGATTTCTCTACTGCCATGTCCTGTTTTATGACTAATGAATCGAATGTTCTGCTCCCATTTCCATTTTTTTTTTTTTTTTTTTTAGCTGATTTCCATAAAGTAGTCAACGCATTATTAGCTTTGGTATTAGGAATAATTTTTAAAAGATTTTTCTATTCGAGAAGCTTTAAAAGATAGTTTTTTCCCCGCGAACCATTGGATGAAACCATTTAGGGCTTTAACCTCCTAAGATGGATTAATAGCAAGAAGAATCTTAAAATATGATGATAAATTTGATATTTCTTCAATTATAAAATAATCAAGATAGTTCAGGTTTTCTGAAATTTGACCAATATCAATAAAAAAAAAAAAAGAAAAAATACCAATGAAAGAAGGTATTTCAGAAATTTAAGTTCAAGTAAACCTTCATTCATAATTGTTTAATTTTGCTGTGTCAATATTAATCTTTTTTTTTTAAATAAACAAATCAGTAATGAAGAAAAAGGTTTAAGCCGAGGTGGGTCTCGAACCCGCATTTTCTATGTATCCCCTAAACCCCTACACAATGTAGGCCCTAATCCAGTTGTGTCAGAAGCCCCTTTCTAGGGGCCTCCAAGCCTTCTAGGTGTAGGAAGTCGTTCGCCAAAACGAGCGGAAAGTGGACTGAGTGTACTCAATTTTATGGTGACCAGAGAATGGTGGTACAGTACTGCTCATACAGGTACATTCAAATCCGTCCATTGCCTGGGATTTCATCTTGACTGCGGACTCATATAGAGCATATTAAATATCGCATGGGGAGAAAATATTAAAATTAAAAGACAATAACTCAATCGACGACAAGGACTTTTATACAGACTCATGAATAGGAATTCCAATCTTACGATAGAAAACAAACTGACGCTCTACAAGACATTACTACAAACAATCTGGACATATAAATCTGGGGTGCCGCCAAGCCCTCCAACATCCNTAAATTTTAAAGCACTTCTTGCGTTCAAAATCCTGCCTCATCCACCTTATAGACGAGACCTCGCACTAACGGATTACTACTTGTTTCGATCCAAGGCTCATCAAGGGAAAAAATTTGATACTTTTTGGAAGTTGACATTGCAAGGGACGGTATTAGCGTGGGATGGGGTAATTGGCTAGTAAATGGCTAGTGACGATAGATAACAATGGACTATTCTTTGAGTATTAATTGTATTTTATATCAGAGATATAATGAAATAGTTCAATGAAAAAAAAAAGAGCTAAATTTAGAATTTGAGTATTTTTATGGAAACAATTGGTCGGATTTGCTTGTGGTTGAAATTAGGCTAATGGAGGAGCACTAGGAAGATATTGAAAATGAAAAACCGTTTTACTACGCTAAAAAAAAAAAATTAATAATTGTAAAATTGAAATTGCTATCATTTATATCGTACAATATTTTTTTGAAAAATTTTTATTTATGAGATATATCCAATTGAGGACTGATCAGAGAAGTAAGAGTAATGAAAATAAATAAGAATTGAAAGTGGGAACTCGACTCTCTGGACTTGTTAAAGTTATGGGATTATAAACATTTTTTATACAGAATTTCCAAAACATTCATATGATATGGCCTCCATATACAGCGGCGTAGCTATATGTTTTTTAGCCTAATTACTAAGATGTGAAGAAGGGGGCTGTAATTAGGGGGTGGACGAAGCAGGGTGGATTTCAGAAAAGCTGGCCCTTCATCCGTCTAAATTACTTTCTGAAATATTTTCTTCACGTACATTTCTCGTAAATAAAGCACGAAATTTGAACAACGTTATATTAAAAATAATGTATTTCCGACGATAGGGATATAAATAATTATATGTGTTTAAATAATATATGTACAAAATTCAGGCTAAACCTGCTACCAAATCCATTTATACACATACGCACGATTTTGCAAATAAAAGTCTGTCACACAGTGGCTGCGAAAACGAAGCAGATTTCCCAAACTCAATATAAATACGCAGAAAAAAAAATTTATTTTCTTATGAGAAATGTCAGTGTCAGAATGGATGCAAGTTGAGATTTGCCATCTTGATATTATGGTGTGTTAAGTTCATCCACCCAGCCTTAATTTTAAATTTAGTGGACTTAACTTTAGGTTTGTAAAAATAAGCTAAAATATCCCATTAGTTTTCTCGTGATTGACGTGATATATTCGTCTTTCTCGTAGGTTAGACTCTCGACTCTAGTGCTGGAAATTTAATAAGTTATCTGGCTCTCCCGTTGGGTCAAATGTTAGCATACTGGCCAGGAAAGCAGGAGATCCAGGTTCGAGTCCTGGCTGGGACAGATAGATTTTTTATTCTATTCCCTGGCTTAATTGTTATTATTATTGTTATTTCCTATTGTTGCTTACTTAAAACAGTGAGTTATCGAGAGTTTTATCTTATTTAATCGTAAAATGTGGGGTTTGATATTATCTCTTTCGGTTAAATTTTTAGGGATTCTTCATAAAAAAACAAAAAAAAAAAAACTCTGAAATCGGCAGATATTACACTTGTCTTGCTGCCCACGCCTGCCTCGGACGGAGCCCAGTCAGCGAACTCCCATCGTTCCGTGAGGTCAGAGGCTCGGGCTAGCCAGCTTTACGGCGAGCCCATCAAATCCTCCTCGTGTACGCCCCTTTATAAGGGCAATAAAGTTGCGTATTTTATGGTGGTATCCCAGCGATCTGCCGATAAACGTAACGCTGAATCGGGGGGAAAACGGGGAATATTCCTACTGGGCTGGGGGGAGGGGAGGATTTATTGAAAACCGAAGGGAGGGAGACATTCAACAAACAGAAGGGTAAAATGTTATATGGCTTTCTTATCTGGGATACAATTTCCGGCTGTGGAAACAATACATGACAAATCTCTAGGTAACCTATTTACAGGTTAGCTCTAAACGGACATATCAGATGAAATACTACACTAAAGATGGCTAACCCAAGGATATGCTTTTTTTTATCCTGATTGCTTATAAGAGATGATCTTCAACAACAAGAAGATTTCTGCTACAAAGTTCGAATCATATTTTCAATATTTCATTTTCTGAAATAAATTGGACCTCTTGTGATTATTATATTTTATGAATAAGACATTATTTACAAAATTTAAATTACCGTAAGAAAAGTTTGTCACGGAGTAGCTGCGTAATGTAAGTAGAAATTCCATATTACATTAATGATGGCTGTTAAAAAGAGAAAGAAAGTTATATGGAGAAGAGAACAATGAATGTAGCAAGTATGACCGTTGAAGTAATCTCTAAACCGACCGGGAATGTGGAGAGGGGGATGCGTTCACTTATCTCAAGTGCATTCCTAAATTTCCTTCTTAGTATCCTTTTTATATCATAAAATTATAATGTAATATAAAATTAAAAAAAAAATACATTTGACACTTATTATGCACATTTTATTATTTCAGACCCGTATTTAACTTGTCTCGAAACGTGGAAAGCTAAAGTTTTAGGTAGTGTAGTGAAGCTCGATTTTTAAGTTGAATGATTCGTGAAGCAATAATTAAAAACTATCTACTTAAAATACTTTTCGTTGTTAAGTAATGTTCTGGTCTTCGTATATGAGAAGTTCATACTTATGTATTGTTTATTCTAGTTGATCAATGTAGTTTGATTTTTAACCATTATCTCATTTATACTGAATCATTTATATTACTCATTTATACTACAGCTATTTCAACATCTCCTCTCTGTACAATTGAGTATCAGGATCTGCTAAACTGTATCTTGTTTATTTTTAATTTCCATTTTTATCATGACTAATGGTTACTGTATTAGTTTTGATTTTCTTTGTTTTTTCTTGTGTAGCACTCAATTTCTTTTTGTGCCTCTATTTATTTATCATACCTTTTGTAATCCGTCTTCATTGGTTTCTGCAAAGCATCTTCTGTTGGCGAGCGCTTTCGGACATTATCCATCCTCGTGGCCGAATACATGTGTTCACTGTCACTGTCTTTCAACACGCTGTTGAATACAGATAGTGACAGTGAACACATGTATTCGGCCACGAGGATGGACAATGTCCGAAAGCGCTCGACAACAGAAGATGGTTTGCAGAAACCAATGAAGACGGATTACAAAGGGTATGATAGTTCTATATTCATTAGTAGTTATAATAACCCTTTAGATTATTTACCTTTATTTATTTATTTATTTATTGTATTTCTTAGTTGTTCTGTTTAAAATATTTTATATTATTAGACTATTATTTATTTGTACTTTTTATTTTTATTGTTGCAACGAGGTCATAATCAGCTATACTGTCAGCTGTGACTTCTTTGTCATTCAAGGGGACTTATGTCCCAGAATAAAATTTACTTTTCTTTCTTCTTTCTTTCTTAACTATTTAAGCTCAGTAGTATAAAATATGAAGGCTTCATGAAATTTCATGTTGTCAAATTAGCTAGCCTGCGTAATTTCCTGCCATGTCTCCTATATAAATCAGATAAAAAAAAACATAAATAAAAAAAGGGAAAAAACAAAAAAAAAAAATCACAGAGGAAGACAGAAAAGCAATGTTTGACAAGCTTTAAGTGGAAGGTGGAGGGGGGAAAGAAGCTTATTTTCTAAGAAAAGATGAAGGAGAAGTCGGAGAGAGAGAGCTTGGAAGCGCCGGCATGAAGAGAGTCTGACGTGACGGGACCCCCCAGCTTTTTTAGTGGAGAAGAAACGTTTTCTTTTTCGGCGAAAAAATGGAAGAAGAATGGATTCGTTTTCTTCAAGCGCCCCATTAGGAAAGATGGACATCCAATTCTAAAAGCCGAGACATAAATACTTCAATGGGCACGATCTGTCTACAACCGTTCTTTTTACAGACTTCCTGACTGTTTTATCCCCCCCCCACCCTCTCCCTATCCCCTCCACTCACTCTCTCTCTCTCACATTGCCCCTTCCCCTCCCCCCACCACCCGATGTATCTCTCACTCTTTCTATACTTCTATATCTCTCTGTTTGATAGAAGTTACTCCTGAAGAATTGGAGTCGGTTGGTAGCAGGAATTTCTTTTGTTGGATTTCAAGAACATGGAAGACAAGTATTTTTCCTTTTGCTTCTCTTAAGTTGAAATTCATTTGCACTGCACTCATTTCATTTACTGTCGTACTGTCATTAGTGGTGCTTTATTAAGTTTTTTTTAGTGCTTGTATTTATAGTGCTTGTATTTATAGCGAGTTTTGAACGACCCCCCCCCCCCTACTTATTTGAGTGTTAGTTCTACTATAAAAATATAAGGCACTTATTTAAATTATAATTAAATAGACATCAAGTCTGAGAACAAACAATTTTAATTTTATTATTTTAATGACTTCTCGGATCATATGAAATCCATAAATTTCCAAGTATATTATTCCTTATTGACCAAATCAAAGTTAATATTTCACTTAAACATACTGGAGGGGGGATCTTGTAATTCAGCTACTGTGGGTTCAAATCGCCCTGGGCAAGCTTATAGAGGTAAATAGAAGATTATCCTGAGCCATGGATGTTTAGAATGGGATGCCAACCTGCGAGATATCCCTTCCCTTCAGGACACTAAATGGGTAAAAAGAAGGCTAACACTTTAAAAATGAAAAAATTAAAAAAAAAAAAAACCCAAAAAACACACTGGGGGTACATCAGAGCAAATTTTTCGATTGTTTATTATTAGTCAATGCTCCTGGGGACATTGTACCTTCTCCCCTCATATGATTCTCATTAATGTCTCTTTTTTTATTTACTTACTATTCATTGTAATCAAATTACATTATGTTTTTATTTCTAACCTCTTATTCTTACTTTAATTCCTCTTATATTACGACGGTCGTCTTCTTCATAATTTATTGTTAATTGGGTAATTAATTGGGTTAAGCAGCTTTTGAAAACCACAATATTTGTCATCAGAGTCTCTTTGGAATCAAAAGAGTAAGTCCAGTCCTAATCCATTTTGATTGCACCATAAAGACTCTTATGTGGTTTAGAGGCGCTCAACGACTATGGTTATCAGCGATAAAGACTCTTATGATAAGAGCTATACTTTTTGACGTTATTTAATATTTATGGGGTTCATAAATAACTTGAGGCGATCTCTTTAACCTGAGAAATTGATCTGAAACCTGAATCAAATGATTCAACTTTAGGCACTAAATTTTTGGTAAAAGTTGAAATTTTTTATTAAAGTTAGAACAAGTTATCAATTTTATTAAAAAATGACATCTTTTCCCAATTGTTAGTGCAAGGGAACAGAAAAAAAAATGTAATTGTCCCAGCCAGGACTCGAACGTGGATCTCCTGCTATCCGGGCCGGTGCATTACCAATTATGCTGCCAAGACAAGATGTCTGAAATTTGATTTTCCTGTTAGGTTCGAGTACTGGCTGGGACAGTTAATTAATTTTAATTAACTTAAAATTAATTAACTTAATTAACTTTAAAGTTAATTAATTTTTAATTAATTTTTATTCTGTTCCCTTGCACTAAAAATTGTTAAAATTTACGTGGGATTAAATACCACAAAATGAAATCTTTTATTCATTCATTGATGTGGAAATCAAATTTTCCTCATTTCCGGGTTTCAGGTTAATCCTCAAACCTGAAGATGAGATTTTACTGATAAAGAGAATATATTTTTGAAATTCATTTAGATAATTTAGATCCAGAAGATCTAAGCTAAGATATTAATTAGTGCGTTGATACATTTTTAATAAAGTATTAGGCTTCCATTAAGCTCTTCCTCCGATTTCCAATCTACCATTTTTACTGGATTATTATTAGTATGAGTAAGAGAAGTGGGTAATGTAGCACCACTGGTTCCATGTATACCCTTCATATGCACCTATGTAACACCAGCAGCGATGAGTAGCAACCATCTAGCTGTCATGCACCCGGGGGTTTGTCAAGTGGCAGGCTATTCCAGCTTCAGTACACCGTATACCCATCCAAATCCGGCCACCGTATCGATGACCGGCCACGACCGCCGATACGCGACGATAAACATCCCTCGAGCCCGGACTAGATAAGCCCAGATGATAATTGCAACAATAACTTACACGTGAGATAGCGAGGGCCGATAGTGAGAGAACAATACTCCACCCCCTCCCCCTTTGATGCCCTGCTATAAATATTTACATTAGCGATGGATTATAAATGCTCAAATTTATTCATGAATTATAGTGGACATTTAAATGTTCCGGGCTTTATACGGCTGCTAAGAAAAGTACCACTTCTGTGTGTATGTATGTAACGTATGGACTTCAAAAAGACTAGGCCGATTTTGATGAAAATTTCAGAGAATCCACAAAATATTCAGGCAGGTGAAACTGTGAAGTTTGATTATTGATTTTCGGTCTGCGAGCGGAAAGGCGTGGCAAAATCAAATTTTCATATTGCACCACTAATGACATATACTTTTTTTTTTTTTTTTTTGCTTTTTCTTAGTTTATTTTATTTTATTTTATTTATTTTAATTTTGAAAGCCGTTGTCATGTGTCGACGTCAGGACGGACTCCACCAATAAAGTCTTTATTATTACTCTCAGTCATGGCGGTCACAATAATGTATGAAGAACAAGCCGTCAATTATCCCACTGGATTTTTAAATTCATTGGAACCACCCGGAATACCACTGCATGTATTAACATTAAAGGTTGGATCACCGGTAATTCTTATTCGCAACTTAAACGCACCAAAACATATGGAACCAGATTGATCATCAAAAACTGTTCACCAAATTTAATCGAGGCAACAATAATCGGTGGCAGATTCAAAGGCAAAGACGTACTTATTCCACAAATTCCGATAATTTCCAGCGATTTACCATTCCAATTCAAGCGACTCCAATTCCCTTTGCGTCTTGCCTTTGCTATTACCATCAACAAAGCGCAAGGCCAATCATTGACTATTGCCGGCTTAATTTTGGAAAATTAATTTTTTTCACACGGCCAATATGTGGCTTACTCCCGAGTTAGCACAACAAAAAATTTGTACGTTTATAGACCAAATAAAAAAACAAAAAAACATTGTCTATCCGCTGGCCTTAAGATGAAGTAATAAATAAATATAATTTCCAATTTGCCTTAAATACATGTGTTTCTTTTTTGATTGAGCCCATCATATCTACACTATATGTAAATTATTCTGTGAAAAAACTTTATGAGAGGTATTCCATGAATTTTTATTTGAAGGCCGTAAATATCGTTAAAAGCTCTATTTAAACCGTGTGATAATACAAAACTAAAGTTTGCTTTGAGAGTGGTGTCATTGGTCACCTTCTTTCCTCATGTGATTGATATTGAATGTAATTTTTTTTTTAAATTCATTGTGGTGATCAAATTAAAAAACGTTCTAATTTAACAGAATGTAATAATTAAATAATAGTTTAATAAAAAAAAAAGTTTGCTTAGGGCCAGCAACGCCCTAAAAAAATATTTTTTTGGCAAAACGAAGTTTTCCGGGTCCGCTAGTCCACTAGGAAATTCAAATCTTCAAATTCTACTGAATTGTTGCTTTCGTACGGTTTAATCTTTCGGTATATATTGAATTTATTTTTGGATCGAACCAAAATATGTCAGTGAGTACGTGAAGGGGGTTGTATATGAGAATTTGTTGTTCTTTGATCTAAAGCTACCGAAGAGACGATCCTCAAGGCAGGTAGTTAGTCAAGTGTCCTGACAGCTCGAGAAATGCCTCTTGTTCTCTTTCGTAAGGAGCCATCTTTCTTGTCGCTCCAAGTTCGATCAGTCTCCCCCGGCGGCTCGTCGCCCTGTCGGATTGATTGTGCGCGACACCCTGGGGAATGTAATTAATGCTGGTGTTGGGGCTTTCTGCCGCTGTTTCATTAGTGTTAATTGGATGGACCTTAATGAGTACCTGTGAGAGATGATACCCATTCTGCCCACGCCGACCACCGGAGTATTCGCGACGACAACCTGCTTGGTCAGCTGTTCGTCAGAGAAACTTGCAGCAGAAAACGTCTCGTAATTTCCCCTGAAGATCTTAAAGGGAATAACTAAGATATCAGTTAGTCGTAGTAATTTGTTCAATATCTGTATTATATATTCACATCTCATGTATAAGAACAAAATATTTGAGAAATCAGAACTGCATATAATATAATTTTGCCAAAAATCGAAATATCTATAATTTTAGGAGGAGGAGATAGTTGGGGTTCAATCAAAGGTTTATGAATTATGAAAAATACATTATATATATGTGTGTGTGTGTTTGTGTGTGTGTTTGTAATTACATAATTGAATAGATTGTTTGTTGTACTTATTTTGCTTTAGATGACTTTTTATTTGAGTATGAACTTATTAAATTTTATGTTTTGTACACAGACTGAGGATAGCCAGTAATTCAGGAGGAAATGTTGGCAAAAATAAAACTATATTTGTTCACGAATTTGTTTTTATTTAATAATAAACCTCTGACCGTACCCCGACTATCTCCTCCATCTGTCCAGCAATGGTCAACTAACATCCCATAGAAGATTTATTTGAGAGTGGTGTCATTGGTCACCTTCTCTCCTCATGTGATTGACATTGAATATAATTTTTTTTTTTTTCATTGTGGTGATCAAATTACAAAAAGTTTTTATTTAACAGAATGTAATAAATAAATAAAAGTTTATTAAAAAAAATGATTTATGGTTTTTAAGTTTGGACACCATCTGTGGTATAATATACCTATTTGATAATTTTTAACATGGCCTATGATTGGCCAATTACCTACCGATTAAATTATGTTATGCTTAAAATGGTTGTCTTAGAATAATAATATTAAATAAAATGATCATTTTATTGTATGGTTAAGTTTCCACAGATTAATTTATATTTGGATAATTATAACTCATATATTTTAATGAATGATATTTTAGTGTTTAATTAAAAAAGCAGAACAACTCTCTGAAGAGGCCCAAGATGACAAGAATGAAACATATATATATTATAGCTCAAAATATTCAGCACTTCCTGGGATACCAGAGGAAAAAGTGCCTGGTGTAAATTACACCTTCTATAAAACAATCAACATTGAACCAGACCTTCATTTCTATAATATTCAAGTTAATACAAATCATAGTGCAGTACATGTACCTACGGATGTTTATGACCAAGGTAATTTATTGTGTATATTTAACATCAATAGATCTGTTAAAGTATAATAATGTATTGAACAAATATTGTATCTATAATTTCACTGTTTTCCTTTGGTACTATGAAATCTTGAAAAAATTGATTTGTTTTCCTTTGCACTTGACATGCTGTTGCAGAGTGACAAGATCTATTACTCTATCTACTAGATTGGTGGTTGTACATACACCCTGGTGACAGAGTAAACCTCAAGTACAAGCAAACTCTAATATTTGCTGGAAAGGTGGGCAAGAAAAATAATNTTTTTTTTAACTTTATTATTAATTACTTTCTACATGTTTTGTATCTAGTAATATGCTGGTTAATATTATATATATATATCAAACGTTGAACGGTCCAATTTATTTTAAAACTTTTCCTCAGTTGATCCTCTGAATTATTGAAATTACTTTTCAAAATTGTTCAGATAAATCTGACTACTTACAATCCAGATTTATGGTTCATAAGCCTCATGTTTGGTAGCATTTATTATTGATAAGAAGAAAACACTTGAGGGCTTAATGGAAAACTGAACCAGTGAAAGTTAATTTTTGAAATTTTTATATTTTATTGTAAGACATATCAAAAGAGGCATATAAGAATGTACTGATGAGTTTTCTCATTCTTGCTCCTTGAAAAGTTTAGCCTATATCTATGCAGCTATCTTTATCCACATTGCATTCTCCTGCATGTCACATCTTCCTCCATCCAGTAAATGTCGGCTTAGCTTACTCTGTACCTCCGAGACTAATATTTTTTTTTTTACTTTGGTGGATACGACTCGGGCCGAAGATTTCATACTGAGATGGGACTCGTTAAGCAATTGAATTATTTAGGCTGCAAGGAGCTTTCACAAAACTTTCGAGAGTCCCCTTAAGAAGGTATCAGATCTGCAGTTCAGTTCCAAAAGCGACAATGACGGCAGGCGGATGATGGATGTCGCGAGAGGACTGCGAGGAATGACAAACAGCTGACCGCACTCCGCGTACCCCTGGGTGTCCGCCAGCTTCCGATGGCCGTGTTCCATTTCGGGAGTTGGACCACACAACGGAGGGCGAGGGACGACTTCTTACTCGGATTCCGAGAGGGGCCTGCTTTCGTACGGCCATCCTGGGGGCAATTACGATTGAGGATACGCCGTTACTTCACACATATACCTCCCGGGCAGCCCGACTTTCCGGAGGAAGGCGAGAAGAGAAAGTTTTCAATACGACCACGAAGACAAAGATCTGTAGGAGGTTCAAGCAACCTCTAAAAAAAAGTTAATTCTGTTCTCCTTACTTACGTATATGGTTTATTTGCATATAAATAAAAATGGGGCTATCTTTGGCGCCAGGGTAGCTTATGGGTCCTGACCCTTTCGCACAGGACAAGCTTTTATCGGTAAATAAAAGCAGTGCCCTGAGCCATGGATGTTTATAGTGGGGTGGTAACCTGTTGATTGCCTCTCCCTCCATGACCCAAAGTGGTTGAAAGGGAGGCTAACACTTATTGGGGGAAATAATAGTAGATTTTCTTTACACATCCATGATGCTTGATCATGGGTAATTAAACTATAGTTTTGAACTAAGGTTATACTCAAGATTCCTCCAGAAAAATTAAATTTATTTTTTATCTTGAAAAACATAAATTATCATTAGTAGGTAATAATATTCAGTATAGACTATGGCCTTGTTATCCTAGGAACAAAATAATATAATATACTGACTATAAAACTTCTCATAAAGTAAATAAAATTGCTATTAATTATCTCAATTCAGTCTTTGTTCAAACGCTTTTGAGGAGGGCTTTTTAACAACTAAAAACGCTACAAGAATTGAAATTGAATTGAATTTGGCCATTTTCCGAATTTTAGTAATTTTAGTAAGATGTTCACGTAGGCTTTGACGGTCGTCAGATTCAGCTCTGAAGAAGCCATCACATGATGTGTGAAAGCTCGGCAACTATCTAAAACTTGACAGGGTCCAACCCGGAAGAAGAAACAGTAAATAAATTTTAGTAAGTTTTTTTAGTATTGTTCTGTAGTCAGTAAAGTAGTATACAGTCGTATATATTAAATGGTGGTATGTCTCCTCTCGTGTAATGTCATAAGGAGAGTATGGAGATTCTTTGATTTTAAATCAAAATAACTATTGACTGTACCGTGTCATGTAATGGCATGAGTCAGGTAGAAGTCTGTCCATGTGTTTAGCTTTTTACAGTCCACCTGTATGTGAGGAATAAATGTTTATAAGCGCCTATATTTGTGTGTATTGTCCCATATAAATTTCTATTGTTTTAGTGCCTCCTGGTGTAATAAATGTTTTAGGTGTTGTTTTGAAATATATTCGTAACACACTGACAGGGAAGGATCTCTGTTGCAGACTTCGCTGCTCTGTCAGCTAATTCATTCTCATGTATACCTGAATGTCCTCTTATCCAAACAGAACTTATTCCGGTTATTACTTATTGTCTGTAAATTATGTTAAGTTCTCTTTGTTTCTTTGACTATGCCTTTGTATGTTTTTAATCATGTTAAGTATTGATTTACTGCCAGTTAATATATTAATGTTTTTATAGGTCTGTCGTAATGTGTGTATGTAATCCAGTGATAGGATACCGAATTCCTGACCATACAATTAATATACTCTCTTAATGGATTAAATTGCATTTCCTGCCAAATGTGATAAGTCTGATGTTTTTAATATATTTCTTTATGTGTAAGCATATTTAAATGATAATCATGAAATCAGACAGCACATTAGAGCCATCATTTGTAATATTTTAATGACACATCTGGGCAGACAATGAATGAAGCCTTTATGGGAAATATCTGAAATCACGAATTTACGCTGGTAGGTAAAGTATTTAAGAGATATCTAGCTAAAAATAAATACGTAAAATAAATAAATCCACAAGACAGTTCAGAAAGAAAATGCTAAAACTATTGAATGGCTCTACTATAGAATGGCACATCCAAAAATTGAGAACCCTAACAAATAGATACAACGTAAATTAAATAACTATATAGTTTTTTTATTCTCATTAGGGGTAGTTAAAGCACTAATTTTTAAATTGTATTATGTCATGAGAAGACAGTCTGTGAACATGGGCTTCATACATTTTTTATCTATAGAGCGGTTCAAAGTGTTCAAATATATATATTTTTTTAAATATCTGTAAATACGTAAGTAATTTGTGGTTATTTTTATCAAAATCGTGCTTAAAAGTGAAAATGGGAACATCTAGAAAACCATAGCCAAAACAACTGGGGCCTGAATTTTGACAAACCCGAGGTAACTATAATACCTTCTATTTTCCGTCTTCATTGGTTTCTGCAAACCATCTTCTGTTGGCGAGCGCTTTCGGACATTGTCCATCCTCGTGGCCGAATACATGTGTTCACTGTCACTGTCTGTATTTAACTATGAGTTGAATGAAGTGACAGTGAACACATGTATTCGGCCACGAAGATGGACAATGTCCGAAAGCACTCGCCAACAGAAGATGGTTTGCAGAAACCAATGAAGACGGAGAATAGAAGGTATGATAGTTCGTTAATGCCTAATGCCTGAATGGATGATTAGAAGGAACTAGAATTTAAAAATTTTAATATTATATATTATAGCTTGGCCTAATGAACTGTTAAATAACCATGAAGTCATAGAAAAGTGTGTAATATATATTTTACGTTCATGAAAAGGCGTTAAAGAACAGAAAACTAATTAGGTAATAAATGGAGCCATTGATAAGTGTTTTTAGATTTGTTTATTTTTGATTTTTCGCCTTCCACGAAGAAGTAGAAAACAGAAGGTCATGCTTTGAATAAAGTTAATTTACCATACATATATACGTATGTGGCACGACAATACGTCATGGAATTCGGATCACCCCACAGAACTTCCGCAAGTTTTTGTTGTAGTCTTCCAATTTCTTATGTTGAGCGACCGTACATCTGTTTCAACACTATCCAGCCACCTTATTTTTGGTCTTTCTTTCCTTCTTGTAAAATGAAGATACTCCATTAGCTGCTTCTTAGGAATTTGATTATTACACTAAGATCTGCTTACCGTAGCCTTTCAATTTTAATATAAGTTACCCGATCTGTGCCACGGTAAAAGGCAGAGCTTCTGACTCTCCATCCACCCCCTACTTAAATGTCCCTATATTGATGTTCACGTAGGCTTCCACGCTCCTCAGACATATTTACCAATACTTCTTCCGGGTTCAACCGTGTCTTGGAGTTTTTTGGTGCCAAGCTTTCGCACAGAGAATTCTCCATTCAGCTCTGAAGAAGCCATCACACGATGTGCGAAAGCTTGGCACCAAAAAACTCCAAGACACGGTTGAACCCGGAAGAAGTATTGGTAAATATGTCTGAGGA
>KZ807901.1:222210-237477 GCA_000696205.2 Oncopeltus fasciatus | reverse complement strand
AAAAAAGATTATCTGTACATTTTTACACTTAATTTTTTGATGGGGTACATGATAAGAGTCCTTGCTCGTCTATCCCGGGACGTAACCCGTCCTCAGAGAGGAGCCCAGGTTAACCCGCGATAGACTATCTGGCACCCATCTTCTCCTTATCCTAGGATAAGGAGGAGACTAGGCAGGGAGTGAGAGGGGGAGAAAAATGCCAGTGCATTCACTCCCTTGGTATTTTAACTAAAATGACAGGAGTAGGAGGTCCCTTGGCCACTTCCTCTTGAGGCGTTGGGGAGAGTGGTCGGGATGAACGTGGGATGCCAGGGAGAGGACTAGAGGATTTGAATGTCCTTGGAGGTTTGTGTTTGCAAATAAGCAAATTTTTCCTCCTTGCTAGATGGTGATTTCATTAAATGTTATGTTTTGGTTTAATAAACTGTCTACTTCCTTATTTTTAGCATTAACTATTAAAAATATTTGTTTTCTTCAAAAATATATTGTGAACGTTACCACACTTTCCATATAATAATAATTTTTATTATTTTGTGGTCTTTGTGCAAATTCTTCATTTCATGGAATGTTGCATGAAAACTTTAAAGTAGTATTAACATCTGGTAATGAATGAATTAAAAAAATATTCAAGAGCCATTGACCTATTGCAGGAACAAATATAGCCAGAAGACTGCAAACAGAATTTATGATGGGTTTGGTGAGAGAGAGAGAGGCGTTTATTGAAAAGTGCAACGACAGACAATTCCCAACAAAGTGCACGAGCTTGCGTCAACATAGTAATTCTTCAGCAGCTGCCCACGTTGTAGCGGGCCACCAGAGGTCGGCGAAACGTAACACCCAGGACGTTAACGTCGGCAAAGCTACCCGGGGCTTATTTATACGACCGCTTCGTCTTCGCCCTCTCCTATCATCTTTCTTTGGTTTACGATGCCATTAGGGGGATCGTTTTCAGTTGGCCCCAGACTGCCATGGATTTTATCTGGGCCTTTCAGAGCCCGCCGGTTTATATTTCCCGAGATCCGATGTCCACTCGCTCGGGTAAACTATAAAACATGAGCTGTCCCTAGTTACGTGCGACTAATAGGACGCTCTGACGCCATGGCAGTGGATACGGCGGGTGGCAGGAAAGTTGAATACCTCTGGAGTGAAGGGCTCATTTCCTCCTCCCTATCCTCCAGGAACCAGTCTGTCTGGTGCAGAGGGATAAGGGGAGAAAGAGGGAGGGAGAGAGAGATCGAGAGAGAGGGGGGCCGGAGATACAGTTTTGATTAAGGATTAGCAACCCTATCATAGCATCTTGGAGTTTCCAGTGAATTCCAGCTTGTAACGAGCTATCCACTTGCATTTGCTCTTTAGTGGTACCAAAAGGGGGGGGGGGCATAGGCTCACTATATCATGCCACGATTTAGATACACACAGACACACAAAAAAAAACCAAAAGCAATCAAACCGTTCGGGCTAATTCATTAATGTTTGTCCGTGTTCAAAAACTACATCTAGTTGTTCGGTTCGTTTCAGGTAGCCGGCTTGCTCGTAATGGTCACAACTCCTCTGTCTTCATTATCCGGAGACTCAGCTCCCACTTGGAAAAGGGGCAAAATTTGCAATTTTAATAGTGTCTTATTCGTGCTCACGAATACACAACACTCCCTGAATTAGCCTACTTCGAATATCTCATATACTTAGACTTTCAAACAAAATTGTTCTCTCTATAACAAATCAGGAAATCAAGTTAAACATACACAGTCATTTGTATACATGTTATTCTAAGAATATTTTGGTTTTCAACGTTACACTCTCATATTCCTAATAATGTATTAAAAATTTCTTCTACGGAGTGAAATTATAAATTTTTTAGGGGCCTGAGATAAAAATTTGTATTTAGTTTTAAACTCATTTTAGTTTTTAAGTTCTATGTTTTTTTTTAATGACTTGGCAACCTATTAATAGTTTTTTTAATCTTCTCTAATTAAATGGCCTGTTTACATTCATTTTTTTTTATTTGGAAGTTGTGAATAAGAAAGATGAATTAGAGCCGATTTTGTTTTCCTTAGCAAATAACATTACCTGAAAGTTTGCAAGAAATAGTTGCATAACATAGAACTCTTCATCATTAATAATATTTTCACATTTAATAAAAATAAAATTACACCCTAGAAGTGGATTTTATGTTAACTTCGTGCTTAATTCTTCTCTTGATAATTTGCTACCTACATACATGTCCTCAACGACCAGAGTAACTGATGATCAAGATTGTCTTTATTATTAAAGTCATAAATTCAAATGACAATCTCAGACTATTAAAATCATAAAATATTAAGAAACAATACATTTAATTGATTACTACCTATAAAAAAATATTTTTATATGAGTGAATTTATAAAGCAAAAATTATTATTGACTTTAATGTAGTTAACAGTGTCTTATAATTTTTTATATAATATACTCCATTAAATTTTTAAATAATTGTAGAGAAAATTTAGCTAATTAACTACCCGGAAAGTAGGAGACCCGGGTTCGATTCCCGGCTGGAGTAGTAAGATTTTTTTTCTGGGTCCTTTTGCATTTCTTGTAAAAAAATTTAACGTGGGATTACATACAACAATTAATTTCATTGTTTAGCTAATTAAGGATTCTCTGATATAACGTTGAACTTTGCAGAATTACCTACTAATAAACTAATCCAACTGCTTATAGAAAAATACCAAACGTTATGGAGTTTAGGCCTTAAGAAGGCGTAGAGGCAATAAATTTTCAATTTTTTTTTGTAAACAAATCCAACTAAGAAATTTCGAGCTACCGATGCACGTTTCAAAATGTTTTTCAAAGTGTGATGTAGCTATGAGTATGAAGTAATATGAAGGTAATAATAATATCAGCATTATTTGCAAAACTAACTTTCTGCTTTAACTAAGTAGAATCCTAGTATGGTTCGAAGCAAGATAGAAGGTAAATATTTTTTGCCTTCTACTACTGCCTTATCCGTGGAAAATATGGCCAACACGAGAGAAATCGCAGAGGAAAGGAAATTCCTCGAGGGGAATACGGCCATATTGCAGATGGGCGGTCCATGAAGCCCGCTGAAGAGATCCACATTACAAAGTGGCCAATAAACCTCCTTCAACGTCCACCGAGGATTCTACCGTTTTTTTCACGGCTGTCACCGGCCTTACCCGCGCGGGGAGAATAAAAGATGTCACCAAAAGGATTAATAAAAGGACATAAAGCCCCTCTGCCTCATACTCATACTTCCCCCTCGCCCTAAAAAGAGGAGGTCTTCTGCAGTTGGAAATGTCCAATCTATCTTGGCCGAAGACAATGAAGGGGGTCCTTTGTGGTACTTTTTCAGCTGGACCAATTAGAAGTCAGCTGAGCAGTGACTATAACTCTCTCGCAGGACCGATCGTCCTGTCCCCGTTCAATGGGAGGCGGTGCGCGAGGGAGGGGCAATTACGTCTAAGAGGGAACGCTCAGGACTCCCAGGAAATTTGTCCTTTACAATTTCTTTTCCGCTTCCTTTATTTTCCGTTTCTATTGAACTTTATTTTGTCTCTTGAATAATATTTAAATGCTATTTTATTCTAATTAAAAGCACACCATTTGATTTAATCAGACGATTTTTCGATATAGGAAGAAAATCGGGGAAAGTGTTGTGAGATGAAATTGATTTGTGTGAACTTCCCCACTGTAATTACTAAGAAAGAAGGAGGATATTTAAGATGTAGTGATAGAAAGAAAGAAAAAGAGAGAAGAAGGGAGAGGGAGAGGGAGAGAAGAGAGAAAGAGAGAGAGTGAGAGAGAGAGAGAGAGAGAGAGAGAGAGATATTAGTTCTTTATTGTCATATAAATATCGTCATATTCTTTCTTCCTGACAATTTCAGGCTACTTATAAATTAAAATTCCTAATCTTAATCTATTTCAAAAAAAAAAAAAAAGGGGGATTGAGAGAGAAAGAGAGAAAAAATAGATAGGTACATATATATATATAGAGAGAGAGAGAGGGAGTGGGAGAGAGGGAGTGGGAGAGAGAGAGTACACACAAGATAATGCATATATACATGTAATAAATAATCTAATTATTATATATAGAATTATTTATTTTAAATATATTCTAATGCATAAAAAATTATACAAATTATATATTTGTTGTTCGCGTAGGCTTCGACGGTCGTCAGATGTATTTCCTGTTTCTTCTTCCGGGTTGGACCGTGTCAAATTGTTGTTATTTGCCGAGCTTTCGCACATCCTGTCATGGCTTCTTCAGGGCTAAATGAATGAAAGCTCTCATTCTCCATTCAGCCCTGAAGAAGCCATCACATGATATGCGAAAGCTCGGCAACTATCAACAACTTGACACGGTCCAACCCGGAAGAAGAAACGGTAAATAAAAATTACATATTTTTAGAAAAATTAATATTTTCGAAAAAAAGTAAAAGAAAAATCATTGAAGAACATTTACAGCTAGAAATATTTCTTAATTAAGTATCAAAATTACAATCTACATACGTAAGTCCTATCAGAAAGTCCATGATACAAATTGGCCATATTTGTTCAGACTTAGAACATAGGTAAAGAGTAGAAAGTTATAAACTATTAATGCGAGGGAATGGAATAAAAAATCTATCTGTCCCAGCCAGGACGCGAACCTGGATCTCCTGCTATCCAGGCAAGAATCCTGGCCATTACACAAATGTACACCATTACAGCCATTACCAATGTAATGGTTAGCATTCGTGCCTGGAAAGCAGGAGATCCAGGTCCGGGTACTGGCTGGGACAGTTAGATTTTTTATTCTATTCCCTCCCATTAATTGTTTAAAATTTACATGGGATAATATACCACAACAAAATCGATATTTATAAATGAAAATAAAAAGTAAATAACGAGACTCGATAAATAGCTAGACAATGTTAGATCCTCCGAGCATAAGACGATATATTTGTCTGCCTCGGAGGTTAAACTCTCGACACTAGTGCTGGGAATTTAATAACTTATCAGACTTGTCTCGGTAGCGTAAATGTAAAACGCATTGGCCCGGAAAGCAGGAGATCNCAGATCCACATAAATTCAAAAGAATTGAAGGTTACTTCATGACTCATGACTTCATGAGGTCCATTGCAATTTCATATAATGGCCTCCCATCATTTTTATTTGCCAAAAAAAAAAAAAAAATAAAATAAAAAAAAAAAAATAAAAAATAAAATAAAAAATAAAAATAAAAAGACTTTCGTTGGTGAGTTGGGAATTTAAAAAGTTATCTGGCTAGTCCCAGTGGTGCAAGTGGTAGCATACTATGCCCGGATAGCTAGATATCCAGGTTCGAGTCCTGGCTGAGACAGTTTAGATTTTTTATTCTATTCCCTTGCAATTATTGTTTAAAATTAATGTAGGATTAAATACCACAACAACAACAAAAATAATATTAGTCATTAATTCATCATCTACTGTGACCGAATTCCCGACAATCCTCTCTTCATGAAATAAATAATGAAAATAATTTATTGGGGGTAAACAATTAACTAAAGTAATAAGATATATACGATTATATGATGATAGATACGAATATGGTTTCCTTGTATTTTTATTGCTTAGTTAATGATTTTTAATTAAACATTAAATGAGAGGGAATAGAATAAAAAATCCATCTGTCCCAGCCAGGAATCGAACCTGGATCTCCAGCTATCCGGGCCGGTGCATTTACCAATTATGCTACCAGGACACGCTAGATGTCTCATTCAATTCCCTCTACTCTAGCGAGAACCTAAACCTCTTATTTCATGAGATATCTAGCTCGTCCTGGTAGCATAATTGGCAAGTGCACTGGCCCGGATAGCAGAAGATCCAGGTTCGATTCTTGGCTGGGACAGATAGATTTTTTATTCTATTCCCTCTCATTAAATGTTTAAAATTTATGTGGGATAAAATACCACTACCAAATAAAAATTTTTTTTTTTTAATTTTCCTTATTTTTATTTCATTTCATTTCATAAAGGGAAAAAGGATGAACTTACCTTTACGTTAAGGAATGATACTGGAAAAAGTTGATCACTCGTTGTAATTTATTGGGGCCAAATATAATAAGTTTAAGTTTTTTTTTTTTAAATTTGGGCCACATGATCAGGAAGTCTGACCAATGGCGAACGGTGGCGAATCTCAAACGGCGGATCCCTCGATGGGACTGAGGAAGACGAGGGCGTTAGGAATTAGCAAACAATGTGTGGTTTCTGGAGGCTTGTCTCATTCCCGCGGGCGATTTATCAGAGGCAGTTAAGACTCCGGCAATTTGTCAGCTTGGAAATGGTTTGGGGCATTCTCACGGAGGACAGAGATGTCGGACTGGGAACACGCCTTGTTTACAGGCGACAACCAGCCGGCCCAATTTGCTCTGAGTGTGTGTGTGTGTGGGGGGGGGGGATTCGTAAGAGAGCCGCTCGCTCACACCTCACTCTCTCTATTGATTGGTCGGTTCATTCCGACAGCGGCTTGTTAGAGCTACGCTAACAAGGAGAGGGGATTTTGTGTCCTGCATCCAAGATGTCTCCACTTCGTTTTCAGTCAGAATCTGCGTCAGCCGAACGCAATCCCTATCTGCAACTCTTATCTCAAGGGAAGAGGAGAAAGTCTTAGCCTCCCATTCAACCACTTAGCTTCAAGGAGGGAAGGGCTATCTACCGGTTGCCATCCCATTCTTAACATCCATTGGCGGGATTCGAACCCGCAACGCCAGGATTGTGAGACCTGAGCGGATCCCTGAGCTATCTTAAAGAAGGACTTTAATAATATTTTCGGGGAGGTTTATCGCCCTTCGTCATTATATCAATCAATGACGAAGGGCGATGAATCTCCCCGAAAATCCTTTCTGTTCATCTTTACTCTATATACATACACACACACATACATGTGTGTGTGTGTGTGTGTGTGTGTGTGTGTGTGTGTGTGTGTGTGTGTGTGTGCGTGCGTGCGTGCGTGTGTGTGTGTGTGTAGAAATAGAGCTTCACTTGCGTTGGTTTTACAATTTACAAAAAGCAGCTCACTGGCAATGAACAAATCAAAGACCATATACAATATCCCATTACAGCTGATTTATTTGTATACATTCTTATATGCCTCTTTTGATATGTCCTACAATAAAATATAAAAATTTCAAAAATGAACTCCCACTGCTTCAGTTTTCCATTAAGCTCTCAAGTGTTTCCTTCTTATCAATAATAAATGCTACCAAACATGAGGCTTATGAAATATTAATCTGGATTGTAAGAAGTCAGATTTTGGCAGATTATCTGAATAATTCAAAGGTTCAACTAAGGAAAAGCATAAAAAAAATAAATAAAAAAATTGGACCATTCAACATTTAATCCTTTTAATATATNCACACACACACACACACACACACACACACACACACACACACACACACACACACACACACACACACACACACACACACACACACACACACACACACACACACACACACACACACACACACACACACACACACACACACACACACACACACACACACACACACACACACACACACACACACACACACACACACACACACACACACACACACACACACACACACACACACACACACACACACACACACACACACACACACACACACACACACACACACACACACACACACACACACACACACACACACACACACACACACACACACACACACACACACACACACACACACACACACACACACACACACACACACACACACACACACACACACACACACACACACACACACACACACACACACACACACACACACACACACACACACACACACACACACACACACACACACACACACACACACACACACACACACACACACACACACACACACACACACACACACACACACACACACACACACACACACACACACACACACACACACACACACACACACACACACACACATAATATAAAAAATACATTTGACTTGTAACATTTCGGATATGCTATCATATATAAATAAATTGGAAGCTATCGACATACCGAAGACACAACCTGGTCCATCCCAAAATCGCCATACATAACAAGGACTCTACCATATATAACAACCTACCACAAAGTATAAGATATATTGCATTAAATAGAGCTAAGAGTTGCTCAAAGCTACCGCGACAAATTTTGTACAGGATCGCTCGACTAACATTTGACGAAGCTGAAAAACTGGTCGGTCTGATGTTTATCGGCTGTGATGGTGTCGCACACAGTTGGCCAGCTCAAAATGTTACTTCACACACATTTGCTGATTTTCGGAGGATGTTGTTTGACAAATATAATCATTTCTTAATGTTCCATAAGGTCTTTTTTAAATTCAGGTTATTTACCTCTAGTTTGGGTTGATTATTTTATTTACAATACTTGCATTAAATACTTTTTCATTCGAATGTTATTATGTGGAGTTGAATTATTGTTTTATTTTTTATTCGTAATTATATAAATAACATCCATTGGCGTTACGATATATATATATGTTTACGAAAAAAAAATATAACAATTATTCAACTCCACATAGTATATTTATTTTTTACATATTGTAAGACTAATCGTTCTCCTCGTTCTCTACTTTGTACATATTTTTTTCCAATAAATATATTTATGGTTTATATATAGGTAATAAATTTAAATAAATTATTTTACTTCGGAGTTTTTAATGGAATACGTTGTTAGTATTGCGAAATTTACATATTTTAAAATGAAAATGACAAATTAAGGGAATTTAGTAAAAATAAAATATTAGAAAGCCGTTTAACTTTATATCTTCTAAGAGCCTGAAGAAATGCACATAAATGCTTGTGAGAGCGAGGCACATAATCCGGTTAGAAGGCGCCTCCTACTGATTTTTCATATCAGTTTGTATTCAGAGTTTAATGTCACTAAAGGAGGAATTTAAAAACAGATAAAAACACCTACTCCCTTATTATCAAAAACAATAAGAGGCAAGGGACCATTCATCGGAGTTCACGCCCACGCACAAATTAAGCTGAAGTGATAAGCTACGGATCGTTTAGTGTTGATTTATCACCAGAATGGGACTTTCTTAATGTTCCACTTCGGTCCGCTTTTATTTGTCCCTCCGCCCCCTTCATTTCTGGGTAATAATTTTATTTAAATTTATTAAAACGCAATAAAAAAATAAAAATAAAAAGAAAAATGTGAAGGCAGTGGTTCGGGCTGTAAATCAGCTGGCGACAGTGACCAGTGGCTCATTTGTGCCCCCGGCCTTACACTGTATTTCTTATAGATGTTCATGTTGAATAGCTGTTAACTGGTGCACTCTTCGGCGGCGCGTGGGTCTTGCAACTTGGCTTGCAACCTGTTCAGATCTATTTAGAGCCTTGCTCCAAAATTATAATGCATTCAAATTTAATGCAAATCCCCCCCCTCCCCCTTCACCCACACATTGAGGTGTTTTGCAGGGAAAGAAGTGCAAAATAAGATAGGTGCATACATAAAAAATAAAAGTTGTGTGACACACTGCTGGTTATGTTTATTAAAACGTTGGTTACAAGTAATATCTATGAACAAACAATTAATGCAAGGGAACAGAATAAAAATCTAAACTGTCTCAGCCAGGACTCGAACCTGGATCTCCTGCTTTCCGGGCAAGAATGCAGGCCACTACAAGACCGAGACTAGCCAGATAAGTTAATTAATTCCCAGCACTGGTATTCAGTACAACTATATCAAAAATATTATTATCTAAGACACATCTTTTGAATAGATAAAACAAATGTATCAGTAAAATGATACCTCTAAATATATCGATAAATAACAATCACTTGAAATGAAGCTGTACATCCTTCCAGGACGGTATATGCACCATCCTGGAAGGATGTACTACACATCCTTTCAGGATGGTGCATATACCGTCCTGGAAGAATGTACAGTTTCGTTTTAGTAAAAGTGATTGGTGTTTATAAATATATTTAGAGGTATCATTTTACTGATACATTTGTTTTATCTATTCAAAAGATGTGTCTTAGATAATAATATTTTTGATATAGTTGTACTGAATACCAGTGCTGGGAATTAATTAACTTATCTGGCTAGTCTCGGTCTTGTAGTGGCCTGCATTCTTGCCCGGAAAGCAGGAGATCCAGGTTCGAGTCCTGGCTGAGACAGTTTAGATTTTTTATTCTGTTCCCTTGCATTAATTGTTTGTTCATAGATATTACTTGTAATCAACGTTTTAATAAACATAACCAGCAGTGTGTCACAAAACTTTTATTTTTTATGTATGCACCTATCTTATTTTGCACTTCTTTCCCTGCAAAACACCTCAATGTGTGGGTGAAGGGGGAGGGGGGGGATTTGCATTAAATTTGAATGCATTATAATTTTGGAGCAAGGCTCTAAATAGATCTGAACAGGTTGCAAGCCAAGTTGCAAGACCCACGCGCCGCCGAAGAGTGCACCAGTTAACAGCTATTCAACATGAACATCTATAAGAAATACAGTGTAAGGCCGGGGGCACAAATGAGCCACTGGTCACTGTCGCCAGCTGATTTACAGCCCGAACCACTGCCTTCACATTTTTCTTTTTATTTTTATTTTTTTATTGCGTTTTAATAAATTTAAATAAAATTATTACCCAGAAATGAAGGGGGCGGAGGGACAAATAAAAGCGGACCGAAGTGGAACATTAAGAAAGTCCCATTCTGGTGATAAATCAACACTAAACGATCCGTAGCTTATCACTTCAGCTTAATTTGTGCGTGGGCGTGAACTCCGATGAATGGTCCCTTGCCTCTTATTGTTTTTGATAATAAGGGAGTAGGTGTTTTTATCTGTTTTTAAATTCCTCCTTTAGTGACATTAAACTCTGAATACAAACTGATATGAAAAATCAGTAGGAGGCGCCTTCTAACCGGATTATGTGCCTCGCTCTCACAAGCATTTATGTGCATTTCTTCAGGCTCTTAGAAGATATNATGGGTATTCTGCCGCCAGGGTAAAAGGTTTTCCGTGTAGAAAGGCTACGTACACGAGTGTCGCTGAGCCTCAATACGGGGCTTGGAGCACCAGCAATGGCCTAGCGAGTCCTCTCCACAGACGGAGACTTCAGCTGAGTCTGAAAGACTTTCTCAGTCACCTCGCCTGGGAGGTTATTGCAGGCTACCACTAAATTATCAAGTCACGATATGCCATTTATATATAAGTTTGTTGGTGATATATATTTACATATAAAAAAGTTTAAAATTTTCATAAGAAATAGAAAAGAATTAATGTTTACCATTCTTATATATGCTCACCTACAGGGTGGAGGATGGTGATATTGAAGTAAACTGGGGGAGGAAGCCTATTAAAACCACTAAATACATAAATTACTAATCACATAATAATCTATGCAACAAAAAAAAATATATGTGTACTAGTCATAGAGCTCTTAAGTTAAATGACCTTCAATTTAAGTAAACATGAAAACAATGAAACATATATTGTTGACTAACCGATACCCTAGAACACTTATTAAAAGAATCCTTACAATCTAATCCTAATACTAATACAACAAAAATATACCACTCACAAGATCGCCATGGACAATAGAATGTAGACACTATTAAATCAATAGATTTAATTAGTGTCTACATTCTTACACTAATTAAATCTATTGATTTAAATTACGTACATAAAAGGACTATCAGAAAGCTTAAGTAAAATATTAAAACAATGCTATTTATTATCAATTAAACGGACAAGAAACTATAAGAATGAAAAGAAAAATTCTTACTAAGAGACTAAGCAATGTCATTAATAATATATCATTTTAGAACCAAAATTCAGAATTTATACCTGAGGTCAGCCAATATATTTGTAATAGAATAAATAAATAAGAACCTGATATTAATACAAATAAAAATATCAGCGCCTTAGTCCAACATACTTCAGAGAATAGACCTAAATTAAATTATAAAAATATTAAGATTTTAAACATAACCCAATTACAATTAAAATAATATTTAAAAAGATGGTTCTTTTTGAACTGTATGCCTTCTTTATATTAAATTGTAAGCCTATGCTATCGAAAAAAACAATTTTGTTCCATATCAACTGTTAATCATATTTAAAAAAAAAAAAGTTTTTATTTATTACATTCTGTTACTTAACATCTTGTAGCACTAAATAAATCTTTAAAAAAATATAAATGTATAAAAAAATATAATAAAATAAAAATTAAATCAACAATAAAAACTAATAAATGGTCATCACTGTGCAGGGAGAACGGGCCCATCGACCCTACTCTCAATAAGTTTAAGCATTAAGTGCCAAGGTCACAATGCCCTCTCCGTTTCAGTCACCGGGGAAGATTGTAAGGATTGGTGTCCGACGAGAGGGATTGGGCATGTGGATTAGGATGAAATTGGAGTTTACTATGGAAGAGCTTGAAGCGGGTGGAAATAAGGTCTTTGACAAAAGGAATATTAAAGTCGTGATGAAGGGTAGAGTTGGACACATAATAAGGAGCGTTAGCAATCATTCTGAGCATTTTGGACTGAAAGGATTGTATTCGTTGGATATTGGAAGGCTTAGCGGCACCCCACAGTTCTGCACCATAGGTCCAAATTGTTCATGTCATAGTCTTGTAGATGGTCAGTTTATTTTCTAATGTGAGCTGTGAGCGCCTATTTATAAGGATGTATAAGAGTCCGGGGCGTCTGTTGAGTTCTTTTCGCTTGATTTTAGTATGCTCATTCCAGTTGAGTCGTGAGTTAATCATATAAGTCCTATTTTACTAGTAATGAACTATGAACTTTCTTTTTTACCTAAACGTAATTTGAAACATTTTTTAAGTGCGAAACCTAAAATTGCGCATAGTTGAGTGCTTACAGAACACGTACAAAGTGTGGATTTATCTGTGTGGATGTGTGTTTAGTTTATTACTGTTAATGCCTAGCTGGTAGGAAAAATAATTGAAAAATCAATTGAGAAATTCTTTCATGACGACTATATTCATAAGAATTTCATTAATTAATGGTTCAATGGTTTAATTATAACTTAAGAAATATCTGACACAAACATTGTGTTTAATTGTTTTAATGCCACTTGAATATCTTTGTTATTTTGTTTAATGTGATGCCCGATTGCATGTTGTAGGAACTAATTATTTTTGGAACCCCTTGCTAAGACCCACAGATCTACATAAACAAGAATTTATTTTAATGAACTTTATGACTCTTGCTCTGTTATAATTAAATAGAAAAGTAGCCGCTAGAGGAATGCTTACTTGTAGGGGTGCAAGAGCTGGAAGAGGAAGTGGAAAGGGGCTGTTGTAAGAGCCTTGGGCCACACCTGGAGGATGCCCTGTGGTTATCCAGGACAGCTCGCGTGGTCGTCACAAGAGTACGTTCCATCGCTCACCAAGACTGTCAGGTTACACCCCGAGGAACCCAGCACCAAGGATTCGCTACTCCAAATCTTCCTAAGATAAGAACTAAGCCATCCCCATCTGTCGACATCTGAACATTATTTATAACGGAAGTGTGAAGAAAAGAATATATATAAATAGATGTTTTTTGTTGTTTGCGGTTCGGTCAAGGTAGATCCAAAAAAATACTACTGCCAACGTTGTAAGTGTGTTATATTGTAAGTCATCTACTGGAATATCATGAAGGCGAGAGGGGGTTTCGTGTCACCAGGATCATATGTTCTAACAAAAATGGATATAAAAATGTGATCTTGGTGATAAGACATCTCCTCTCGCCTTCATGATAACCCTGAAGATGGCTTACAATGTAAACCGAAACGTCAGATTGAGATACACATTTATTACATTATATTTTTTTGAACAACCTTGACCGAACCCCAACTTTTTGTTTTTTACATTTAATCATAGCCTCTACGGTCAAAAACTCTTCNGGACTATCCCGGTCAAGTGGGAGATCGGAGGCAATACCGTCACTGGCCCAGACAATGGAGATGGGTATTCTGCCGCCAGGGTAAAAGGTTTTCCGTGTAGAAAGGCTACGTACACGAGTGTCGCTGAGCCTCAATACGGGGCTTGGAGCACCAGCAATGGCCTAGCGAGTCCTCTCCACAGACGGAGACTTCAGCTGAGTCTGAAAGACTTTCTCAGTCACCTCGCCTGGGAGGTTATTGCAGGCTACCACTAAATTATCAAGTCACGATATGCCATTTATATATAAGTTTGTTGGTGATATATATTTACATATAAAAAAGTTTAAAATTTTCATAAGAAGTAGAAAAGAATTAATGTTTACCATTCTTATATATGCTCACCTACAGGGTGGAGGATGGTGATATTGAAGTAAACTGGGGGAGGAAGCCTATTAAAACCACTAAATACATAAATTACTAATCACATAATAATCTATGCAACAAAAAAAAATATATGTGCACTAGTCATAGAGCTCTTAAGTTAAATGACCTTCAATTTAAGTAAACATGAAAACAATGAAACATATATTGTTGACTAACCGATACCCTAGAACACTTATTAAAAGAATCCTTACAATCTAATCCTAATACTAATACAACAAAAATATACCACTCACAAGATCGCCATGGACAATAGAATGTAGACACTATTAAATCAATAGATTTAATTAGTGTCTACATTCTTACACTAATTAAAACTATTGATTTAAATTACGTACATAAAAGGACTATCAGAAAGCTTAAGTAAAATATTAAAACAATGCTATTTATTATCAATTAAATGGACAAGAAACTATACATAAGAATGAAAAGAAAAATTCTTACTAAGAGACTAAGCAATGTCATTAATAATATATCATTTTAGAACCAAAATTCAGAATTTATACCTGAGGTCAGCCAATATATTTGTAATAGAATAAATAAACAAGAACCTGATATTAATACAAATAAAAATATCAGCGCCTTAGTCCAACATACTTCAGAGAATAGACCTAAATTATAAAAATATTAAGATTTTAAACATAACGCAATTACAATTAAAATAATATTTAAAAAGATGGTTCTTTTTGAACTGTATGCCTTCTTTATATTAAATTGTAAGCCTATGCTATCGAAAAAAACAATTTTGTTCCATATCAACTGTTAATCATATTTAAAAAAAAAAAAGTTTTTATTTATTACATTCTGTTACTTAACATCTTGTAGCACTAAATAAATCTTTAAAAAAATATAAATGTATAAAAAAATATAATAAAATAAAAATTAAATCAACAATAAAACAAATAAATGGTCATCACTGTGCAGGGAGAAGAGGCCCATCGA
>KZ807901.1:194786-207103 GCA_000696205.2 Oncopeltus fasciatus | reverse complement strand
CCCTGAGCTAGCCAGGTGCCCCATGCATAAACAGTTCTTGGAATTTTACCGACTTACCCCACTCCTCCCTCTGACTGTGTTTCACTTTTCAGTTGTTCCTGCAGTTTCAATGTGAACAGACACTGCCCTGGGGAGATCTCTCCACCCAACACCATTGGTACATATCATTTTGTAATATGTTTTATTCCTAACCATAGTTAATTTTCTTACATATTTTTTTTTCTTTTTGTACAGATATTTCAATTTTTATACATTACTGTTATCTGTGTGTATTGTCTTTTTAGCCCTGATGATGGCTTACTAGTTAAGCCGAAACGTTGGCACAAATAAAAATATTACTCCAAATTGTGGTGTATATTTTTTTCTTCCTGGCCGAAACCCCGACCATTCTCACACGATATTCGAGACGGCCAACTAATCATCAACCATCTTAAAAAATGACCAGGAAACTGAACTAAATGTAGCCACAAAGAAGCTGGGAAAGGAAGTTTTAATTGTTCTGAAAAAAATTTTTATTTTAGAAAATAATAAATAAGTAAAATAAAATAAGTGATTTTTATGATTTTAAGGTTGTAGAGGCACAAGATACATCTCAGGCAGTAAAAGATGTTAGTACATCTATTCTAAAGGTTTGAAATATAATCATTAATCAGGTAATAACGCTTTGAAAATCAAGTAATAAAAGTAATACTCTATTGGTGAAATTTCAATCTGAAAATGATGTTCAATACTACAGAAGAATTATAAATATTTGAATTTAAAAAAAAGACATAATAATAAAAGATAGGCAAATTAGGCATAAATTATTGTATCAAGGAAAACATCAGGCTCAAGTTGCAGTGTGGAGAAATAATTTATTCCAATAAAGATTTGAATGTAATAATTTTTAATATGTTTTGCTTAGATTGCAAAGAAAGCAAAAATGTTTTAGAAAATATTTATAAAACAAAATTTTATGAAACTTTTTCCTGAGAACTGGGAAACTCAAAATATCATGGTGTTAACCAAAAGACAGCTCTAAATATTGGTCCCTCAAACTTTATAACAAATAAATCACCCCCCCCCCCCTCTAGCCGGTGAATAAATCAGTCCAATCTCCTCCTAAAAATAACAAGTGTTCTATCATATAATTTGTGCAGACTAAAAAATCTAAATACATCATTTCTAGAATATATTGATTCCAATCACATTATTTATTTTTGTGAGACATATGTTACAGTGGACAACATAGATAAATTTGTAAACTATTTTAATTTATTTTACACTAAGTGTGACTCTGCAATCAAAATAAAACATTTTGCCTGAGAAAAAGGGGGAAAATTATTAGGACTCAAGAGTTTAAGTATTATATAATTTGTGTTTTTAAGCATTGAAATTTTGATAAATATTACTGATATTGATACATACCTGTTACCAACATATTGGATTTTTATAAAAAAATATCAATGAAAAAAAAAATTAAATAATGGAGAGCTTTTTTGACCACAGATATTATTAGATGATTTTTTGGGGTTTTTACCTGATTTTTAGAATTTTTTTACCCTATTAACTGAATATTTCATCAATGAAATCAATATACCTTTTATATAACTTTTCCTTTAGGATTCTTCTTATATACCTTAAAGAAGACAACAACAAGTGAAGCTGGTAGAACTAGGTTTAAGAAGATAAATTTTCCTTAGGAAAACTAAAATTGAACTATCTTCAGTAGAATGATTCAGTTATAAGTGTATGCTTTTGATTTGAGTGGAACATTGGGATGCAATGGAAGCTATCTTAGCTATTGGAGGTAGCTTAAGAGCATGGTTTTGCGAATCCGGAGGAGCTGGCTGGTAAGCACCGACCAGTCCTAAATTGTGCAAATCGGGGAATTTCTTTTTATGTGTTCAGGATATCGACTGTTGAAGAGAATGGAACAAAGAGATGACATTATTTTGTGGAGAAATGGGCAAGTGGGAACTGAAATTCTTCTGGGTGGTGGGTAAGGCAGATATATAAATAAACTTCAATAAACAACATTATGTAATTTGGACACAAATTGATATACTTCATATATAACGAAGGTACCTGTTTTTTATCAGCCATTACTGCTATTATATCTGAATTTGAAAGCTGCTACACCCCACTTAAATAAACGCCATCTCTGTTGGAAATGTCACATTAAATATGAGGTAAGTTTTACCCTACACACCCACATTAGTTGCCCTAAGAAATAGCCAATCACTGAAGGCTCACAGCCAATCTAATGTAGGATGGTTATATAAACCAGACCAGCGAGGTTTATTTTTGTAGTATAAAGGTCCTTGCAAGCTCTCAAAACCTTATATTATCAGAAGATATATTTTAGTGAGGTAATGTCAACGATTCACTCACATTATCTATTATCTAATAGATGCGAATTGTTCTTACAGTTAACTCAGCGTTGCATTTTGAAATACGTCCATGCTAGAGCAAGTATATTTTTTTTTTATATTATTAAATCTTTATCTATTACATTCTGTTAGTAAACATCTTTAGTCAGTTAATCAGAAATTTTAAACTACCACAAATACTAAAGTAAGTAAAATAGTTTTGTGGACTAAACTAAGTCCAGCTAGATAAAGCTATTACACGTGTCGGATAACACGATAAGGTTGTCATTGTAAGCCCAGAAAATCAATAAAAGTAATGCTTACAAACCACTACCTGAGCACAATTCGGTTCCCTTAAGAGGAAGCAATATTTTATCTCCTATTAAAATACTAGTTTTGCAACTTCAGCAAAGCCTGAAGAGAAATTTAAAAATGGTCAAAATGTATATAATGGTTTCCATATAATTCAAATTTGGTACCGTTTGAATGTTATGGTCTTGCATACTAATGCGTCAACTCTTACCCACTCAATTAACACAATAAAAGGGTTTGATTTTTAGGACTAGATGTGATTATTCATCTAGCTATGCCCATTCTTATTGTTTGAAAGAGATGCCTCAAGAAGTAATAATCAGGAGTAATTAATAAAAATTTTAGCTGAGAGGCTAATAATAGATGATGGTCCCTTTATTAGTTCACTTCGCTCATATTGTGATATCTTAAAGCAAGGTATTTAATTTTTTTTAAGTTTGATATTTTAAAGTCACTTGATTTGTACTGTTCATTGTGTCAAACTCAATTTTATGTCTCGGGTTACTTTAAATGCTATAGTTGATAAATGGCAAAGGTTTATCAAAATTATTTGTCTAATAACTTCCCACACAGCCATTAGTACAATAAAATATAACTTATTTATTTTAGTTCAATGTCCTTTCCACTTTCTCATCCTACTCGTTTCATAAGAATGGTTATATTACTATATTAAATTTGTTTAGCATTTTATTGAAATTTTATCATCCCATTTCTAAAGCAGCCACCAGTCAATAATCACTGGGATGATTCAAGTTGTAAATATGTTCTACATATATTCATGAAGACACACAAACAAAAATACTCGCAAAGGCATGAATAAGAATGCATGCATACCCCTATCAACACAAAATGCACCCACTGACAAATCCACATGGCAATCTTATAAATCACAAATATTTTTTATGATCAAACCAATAACTCTTATTTCCTTCCATATGAAATTCACCCAAGAATTACACTAGAACAATATCTTATTAATTAAGATTACACAGCTGATGAATTGTATTTTAGTTTATTTATTAGTTTAAACTATTATATATGCGATGGAAAATAAGTGTATTATATAAACTATCCTTTAAAATATTTTTAATTTTCTTCTAATATAAAACATGTAATTATGTCATATGAAAAGAAAAATTAAACTATGCTAGGAACATAGATTTCAGAGACTTTTTTTTTTTTTTTTTAACTTTTTCAATTATATCTTTATTATAGCCATTTCATATAGCTATATGCTTAANTTAATCAGCCCGGAGTATTAATTTTATTCTTTGAATTTTTTTTGTATGTATTTTTTTTGTTTTGTTTGGAAATGGATTAGAATTAAAAAGTATAAATTATAAGTAGCCTGAAATTGTCAGGAAGAAAGGATGTACATCCTATGACAATAAAGAACTAATCTATATATCTTTATGTTGTCCATTGGTTGCGATATTCCGTTATTTTTTTCTTTAATTTGTCTTTTTTAAAAATGAATTATCATGTCGCTTTTGAAAACTTTAGTCTAATAAATAGCAAATAATATTAGCTCCTTCGAGTTGTAGAATATATATCCGTCATACTTGGGAGGTTGGACTCGTAGTGAGACGCGGGGAGCTAGAGATTTTTGGAGCTTCCTGGGTTATGTAGAAGTAGCATGCCCGTCCGGTGAGTGTGAGACCCGGGTTCGATTCCAACCTGGTAAGACAATTAACTTCACTACGTAAAAATTAAAACTTTTTAATTGAAATGAAGTATCATTCTCCAGACTAAGTATACAAATTTTTTTTCGATGGATGTTGTTGAATGGTGCTGAAATATTCTACTTTTCACCCCTGAAATCAGGAATAGCAGGTTGTCTGTTTGTTTGCCAAAGAGATAAGCACACAGGACTAAGGGCCTCAGGAGAGGGCGGACAGCTCCTGAAGGACATGGTTGATTGATGGATCGATCCTTGGGAGTTGTTTTGAAAGATCTCCCCAGAGGCCGCTGTTATCTCGCAGGCTTATCAGTCAGTGTCTTATCAGAGAGCGCCATCGCCGGCCTAACTCTCACACTTAATTATCGCCTCTTCATATGCATTATTGAATAGGGCCACTAGATAAGTCTGCCTCCCATCCCACCTCAAACAAAGCTCAAGTGGGTGTCGAAGGAGATGGCCACTTGGATTTCTTCCTCAGATCACCCACTATCTCCGCATTCTTCATCACAGCTGCATTCATTAATAACACTTTCTTTCCCCGATTTTATTTTCTATTTATTTTTTTATTCCTTTATGAAACAATTATACTTCACTAGGGAAGGCATTGGAAGAAATATGGCGGAGTGCCTTGGGAACAACCCCTCTACAGTGGATGGGCTGTTAAACTTTCTTAAAAAAGCAGGTATAGCCTGGAAAATCTAAATTAAAGAATGAGATATTATTTATTATTTTAGTTAATAATTGGGGATGAATTCCCCAGGGTTTGTCCATAACGTTCATTTAAAATCATAAATACTCTTTTCACAAATGTGGCTGGGCAATGACTGAGAGAAAAACATGTTTTGATATTCGCTGTATAGAAAAAACAAACAATCTTTACGATTTTGGTCAAATTAGCAATAAATCTCGTCCTAGAAACTTCTTCTCTTTGTAGTGTTATCAAAGATACGACCCGTATCTCGTCTCTAGTGACACGATTATTTAAGCTCTGAGAAGATTTAAATAATTTCGCTGAAACTTATCAGTAGTTCATGCAGATTTTCTCCTTGAAAATGAGACAGGAAATGTTTTGCGAGTACTTCGTCCAATAAGTTTTTATAAGTTAAATTTAAGAAAAATAAACAAAAGTGTAGACTAAACACAAGACAACTTAACCAACCTAGTTTTGGTTTAAACAGAAGTGCTCCATAAATATGTAACTACTAAAAACGGTTAAAAAAATACTAGTCCCTTGAATTGGGAACCATTTAATGGCATTGATTAATATTGACCTAATAATGTTTAGCATCATTGACATGAGTATCAGTCTAAAAATTATATTTAAAAGGCATATAATTTAAAAGAAAAACAATAAATATCCACTCACACATTTAACTTAGTTGTTGGTTGTGTGAACCTAATTGGCTTAAATGTCCATTTGTTACTTCAGAGATAATTTAGCTTGATGGAGGACACTAAGAAAATATAGTTGCAGTAGAGGATTGCACTTCTTGTAAATAAGGTATTTCTTCCGCCAGTTAGGTCCGTGTACAAGTTGAGGGCTCGTGTTCTTCTGAAGGGACAGGATAAATATCTAGTTGTTCGTCTGTATGATAGCTTATTAACAGTCAGGCGCCATCAGTCAGAAGTCTTAAAGGATAAGAGCTCCAAAACGTAGTTGTCAATACTTGATATGATCATCTTCCTTTAAGTAAAGGCATTTGCTTCCGCCAGGCAGGACCAGGACGAGATGAAGCGATGCATCCTGTACTTCTAGCGAGAAGGATACTCCTCAGTGTCCAGTTATGTGAAAAGGTTTTTAAAATAAATCCTTAGAGAATATTTCTCTACAGGCAAAAGGAAACTTTCTTTTCAATAAGTACATTTTGAAGTTACATCAACTATATTCACTACAAAGCAATTCTTAGCAACCCTTAGCAAACCCCCCTTAGCAATCCCTCCTCCTCCTCGTCCTTAGCAACCTCCTCCTCCTCCTCCTCCTTAGCATCCTCCTCCTCCTTAGCAACCTCCTCCTCCTCCATCCTCCATCCTTTTTATTTTCACGCGATTCCATTCTTGGACGAAATCAATCGCTTGAAAATAAAAAGGTCGAGCAAGTAGAATGGAGTCACTCCATGGTAACTAAACCGTCAATAATGGTGTGATGCTTGACTGGCAGTATATGGAAGATATGTGACCGGTTCAATATAACTTCATTAACACAACGAGATAGTGCCAGAGATATTTTGTCACGTAAGCGCACTGAATCATCTTGGCTCTATAGTGAGTGCCAAATGGAAATGTTCCTCGGAGGCATTTATTCCACAAATATCGACGGCAGTGCCGATAAATCAACCATCATCGCGCAATAAATTCACATTAAGTGGGGAGCTCTTTAATTAAAAGTGGCACTGGAAAATTTGATATTCCCTCCCGTCGATAATTAATAGATTAATCTCTAAATTAGATCGGAGCGAGCGGCGTTTGTCGATTAGTGACCGCTAATCAGCCCGGATGTTCAGCAGTTTTATCTTAACTACATCAAATCCACGCCCTGTTAGTCCTGCTTCGGGAGATCTTGCTGGAGCAGGGAATCGCAGCTCAGTCGTCGAAGGTCTCTTGCTTTCTCCAAAAGGGGCAATGCATCTCATTTAATTGCATATGACAGTGCAGAAATCTTCTTATGCAGGGAAAGTCCCTCTTGGTAACTCGATAAGCCCTCTTAATTCTCATTAACCCAATGGTTATGGTGTCTGATTTGGAATACACAGCTAGCTCTATGCAGAATACTTTCTATAATATATTAATCTTATTATATATAATACATATATAAATATATTAAGATATATTTAATGTGCTGACTAGAAAAATATCAGTTTACTTCTCTTCAGGACTAAAATATTTTCTCTACTTCATAAAATTCGAATGTTTCAAGATACACACCGAGTGTTGGGTTATTTCTTCTCATTATTATTTTTATTTTATTTTTTACTGAACTAAATGAAAGTTAATAAAGTAAACTTTTAGTTTCATTTAAATTAGTATGATTTTCTTTTAATGCATTCCATTTCAATGCATACCGTTGCCTCTTTAGGGTGGGTAATAATTTTATCCCTCATTCAGAAACTTTCGAGTTTTTGACTTAAAATTTATTTGAGTCCATATTCAGCTTCGAAGAAGAAGCTAAAAAATACTTCTAGAAGTTAAATTAGGACGAATAAAATCAGCCCAGAGATAGACACAGTAGGTTCTGAAGCAATTACCATTCAATGAGTGGGTTATCTGCAGTTGATAAGCTGTTGACATTTTAAAAACAATCCTCCTTGGTTTAACAAATTTATGAGTCGATGGTGATCCTCGATGGCATCCGAATTAACAAATACTACTAAATTGAACTTACATTGCACTGCACTACAAGATCAACAAGGCCTCTCTGTCACAAATGTTGAAGGGAGAAACTCCAGCTCAATTGTTGGGAAGCTATCCTGGAAGCATACTTCTTGTTATTATGGTACACCATGAAGTAAGACTAGCTCTTAGAAGAAAATAATAAAAATGTTTTGATGAAGTATTAGCCGTGGACGACAATGACACTAAAGGATTGGCCGACATTAAAAGCATTCAAAGAAATAGTGTTAGTGCATATATAATCGTCCGAAAATCCGTTTTGAAAATAATGATACAGAGCAGAAAGTGTATTTTGAAAGTAGTGCATGCAACATCTATACACTCAGTTTGCAGGTGGATGTGACCCTTGACCTACCTTCCCTTGGACTTTGTATTGTCCTGTCTCTTGCGGCCTTTTTCATCTTTCCATCAGCCTTTGTGTTTTTCTTCTTCATCTCTAGACACCTCTAAATTCCTGCGCTACACTCTATACCTCTGTTTTTTTTTTGTTTTTTTTAATGGTTTGTCAACCTTTGATCATTAACGCCAGGGAGATATTTTAAGATGCGGGAAGATATTTTCAAGAAGAATTTCTTAGCAATA
This sequence comes from Oncopeltus fasciatus, assembly GCA_000696205.2. Classification (NCBI taxonomy): domain Eukaryota; kingdom Metazoa; phylum Arthropoda; class Insecta; order Hemiptera; family Lygaeidae; genus Oncopeltus; species Oncopeltus fasciatus. Next base: position 198,790 of record KZ807901.1, on the reverse strand, counting down.
GGCAATGGTGAGGTGTAATGTATTGTAATGCGAATAGTTATTATGTGGATGGATATAGTAATTTCTTTGTACTAGGAAACTATGAAATTTATAAGAAATAAAAATCGAGAGAGAATGAAAAATAAAAGCATACTGAAAATGCATCCAGATAAGGTTTAATAGCCTGCCCTCTTTCAGAAAGTTCATTACAGAGTCGATGGCTTTATCGTCATCCAATAGAATTTCGTCTAGAGTCCCATTTAAGTTATATTTCTTCTTTGTACAGCCCATCTTTAATCTGCTTGCTTTAAAACTGTTAAACTTCTTTTATTGGAGTTCTCTAGATTGTTTATAGATTTTAAATAAAAATTAATAAAAATTGCTCCTTCAAAATAGTTTGCACCGTAAATCCGCCAAACTATTTGGTTTCTCTTTAGAAGATTATATAATTTCATTTTAGTGTCTCACACAACAATTTTGAACAAAATAGCTTCAGCTTATGAAAATATGTACGATTTCTTGATATATTTCTTCTTTATATTTTTGGATTTTTTAAATTTATTTTTGCGATTTATTAATGTACCAAAAGATGGGAAGTTTGTCACGTCTTTAAGGATTAAGTTAATGTTGAAAAAATCGCAAGGAAATTTTTGCCCAGATTTTGATCCGACGACATTCGCCATATACTTCATTCTATCTATCTTGAACACGAGCCCGATTTTCCTTCTTCGTTTCAGTGGAATTTTGATTCCTCACTGAGGGAAGAACCATTTCCATCAATAATCAATACATTGACATTTACATTTGCAATATATATTTAAACGAGTCATTCGCATAAATTTCCCAATTTAAAAAAAAATTTAAAGTAGCAGTTTTGATTGATATACTTCATGTAAAAAAAAGTTAAACATTAGCAAGCAATGCATCGCCTTGTGGGACACCGAAACGGACAAAATTCCTTACCGACCCTCCTTCCAGACAAGGATTAGGTTTGGTGAAGAATTTATGTATTCTAAAGTATAAATATATTCTAAAGTAGGAGAATACATTAGTTATTGAATCAATTTTATGACATTGCGCGGGGCTTTATTTTTATATAGTTCAGCAATTAAGGTTTTCTTATTTATACTATATAAAGCTTGACTCTGGTATATGAAGAGAAAGAGTAGACCATATTAAATTCGAAGCGTTTTTTCATAGATTTCTGAATCACAAAGATCAGTGGCTCTCCTTTCGACATCTAATTTATCGGCTTCTTCCTTACCGCCACTTCTTTTTATTTCGTTTTTTTGGTTCATGTTTTCCACCTAATCAATCTTGCATCTGAGTGTTTCCTTCTTTTTGTGTCTGCCTTAGTAATAGTGATTATTATTGTTTGTGCCAACTAGGCAGTCTTGGGGAAAAAAAAAAAATCTAAAAAATTTCAAATAACTACATTCTATTCGAATCTACTCATAACCTTACAATAGGAACAATAGGAAATCACTGAACTGAAAAGATCATTCTCATAAAAAAGTATAAAATATTTTCAAGCTTCAGAAAAGTAAGCGGATAAAATTAACAAAATTTATTACTACAGTCACACAATTTTAATAGACTCATTAATATATTGCACATTTTTAATGTATTTATTTTTACACTTTTAATGTTAAGAAAAACTGTTGTATTTTTTCGAAATCTTCAAGTTTAAATAATCTACTTAATAGTTTATTTAAAAAAAAAAAGTTTAGCCTCCATTTCAACCACTTAGTGTCTTGGAGGGAGGGGCTATTTACAGGTTACCGACCCATTTTAAACACTCATGGCTCAGGACAAGCTTTTATTTATCGATAAAAGCTTGCCCTAGGCGACATTTGAATCATAAGGACCAAGATTATGAGATGTGAGTCCCGAACGGCTCCCATGATCAACCCTGATGCCCCCAAAGCACTTGGAATTCAAATATTTTGCTAGTGTATGTTATTCTTTTTATAAGTCAGACCTTGTGTAGTCTTGATATCATGAGCTATTGCAGAGATATGGCGAATTATTTTATAATTATTGCTGGGCTCAGATTTCATGTATTCTGATTTTTTTGAAGCATGTTTGTGAAGTATATTTAGTATGGTTAAAGGTTGGTTGGATGTCGAGTATTATGCAGAAGAAATTAGTCAGGGTTTGGGCCAAGATCAGGAAAATAAATACTTCAAAATTATTGGGTTCTGCACTATGAGATGTTACCTCCTTCGGAAACCTCTCCATATATCATTATCGCCTTGACATACAAGTTAAGTCAAAAAGTTGGTAAGTATATATTCTTTGGTTGGTGAGTATATTTTTTTCCTGATCCAGGTCAAAATTCCTGGTCAAAACCCTGATTAATTTCTCAACTGTGTTTAGTAAAATTAGTTCTATGAATAGGAATACTCTTCTTTGTTTTTTCTTTTTTTTTATAGTAGTTTAGAGAAAAATGTGATTACTGCTGTTTAGAGAGAATTACTATGGCATCTTCTCTCGTTATATTCAGCAAGTAAGATATTTATGGTCCAGTTTCTCTCAGTAGTTGAACTCCCAAAAAGTATGTATCTTGTATCCGACATACACACAGATAGATCTTGTCTATCGCTCTATCCTCGAATCTCCTCTCCTTGCCACNATGGCGATTTCTTTTACAATTATTGCTGGGCTCAGATTTGATGTATTCTGATTTTACTGAGGCATGTTTGTGAAGTATATTTAGTAAGGATTAATGCGAAGGAACAGAATAAAAAATCTATCTGTTCCAGTCAGGACTCGAACCTGGATCTCCTGCTAATTAATTGTTTAAAATTTACGTGGGATAATAAACCACAACTAAATTAATATATATATACTAAGGTTTGAGGTTGATTGGCCGTCGAATATTATGCAGAAGAAATTGGTCAGGGTTCTGTACTATGAGATGTTACCTTCTTCGGAAACCTCTCCATATATCATTATCGCCTTGACGTACAAGTTAAGTCGAAAGGTTGATAAGTATATATTTTTTGGTTGGTGAGTATATTTTTTTCCTGATCCTTGTCAAAACCCTGATTAATTTGTCCACTGTGTTTAGTAAAATTAGTTCTATTAATGGGAATAATCATGTTTTTTTTTTTTTTTTTTTTATAGAAGTTTAGTGAACAATGTGATAACTGCTGTTTAGAGAGAATTTCGATGGCATCTTCTCTCGTTATATTCAGTAAGTAAGATATTTATGGTCCAGTTTCTTTCAGTAGTTGAACTCCCAAAAAGTATGTATCTTGTATCCGACATACACACAGATAGATCTTGTCTATCGCTCTATCCTCGAATCTCCTTGCCACCTCTCTCTGGTAACGACGCCTTCACGAGGCACGAGGGCCGCACTCCTCTCCCCGGCACGACCAACGGACAAAAAGCGGTCGCCGCCAGAGGACGTCCAGGCTAATTTACGATCAGCTGTTCTCCGAGTCGGCCATTAACGCTAAGAGATCAGCTGTAAAGGACGGCTGATTTCACACCCCATCAGAGGTCGGGCCACCCACTCAGGCGATAGGGAAGACCTACCTGCAGGCCGACTTCTAGAGGACTCCGATAACCAATGAAATGATTCGGAAAGTCAATTTGTTCAAGACAATTTATCACTTCTGTTTCAGACTGACAAAATGCTGAAAGAGAAGGTTAGAGGTTTCATCAAATAATCTCAGTCGTTTTCCAAAAAAAGAACAAAGCAGTCCAGATTAGATTTATGTACATTAAAAGAATTTTTCACTTTAAGTTTGCTTGAGTATTTTTATAAAAAAAAAAACTACTTCACTAAAAATTATGGGAAATTTTCATGGAAAAATTAACTTCTGTTGCATTGAAACTTGTTTTAAGCTTCTCTAAGAGAATATTTTTTTTTTTTTTTAACTTTTATTTATTTAATACATTCTGTTAAACTAAAACATTTTGTAATTTGATCACCACAATGAATTAGAAAAAAAAATGACATTCAATATCAATCACATTAGGAGAGAAAGTGACCAATGGGAGGTTGGACTCGT
>KZ807901.1:167873-181000 GCA_000696205.2 Oncopeltus fasciatus | reverse complement strand
GCACTAGTGTCGAGAGTCTAACCTCCCAGGCCGACGAATATATCGTCTTATGCTCGGAGGAGCTTACATAGTGAAGCTGTTTAAATGACTCTCGTTACTTACTTTAAAATTATTTAATTTTATAAATATTAATTGTATTGTGTTATTTTAGCCCACGTAAATTTTAAACAATTAAATGCAAGGGAATAGAATAAAAAAATCTAACTGTCTCAGCCAGGCCTCCAACCTGGATCTCCTGCTATCCGGGCAAGCGTATTAGCCATTTACACTACCGAAACAAGCCTCTTTCTCGGAGTTTAGATTCTCGACACTAGTGCAGGGAATTTAATAACACATCTGACTTGTCTCGGTAGCGTAAATGGCTAACGCGCTTGCCCGGACAGCAGGAGATCCAGGTTCGAGTCCTGGCTGAGACAGTTTAGATTTTTTATTCTATTTCCTAGCATTTAATTGTTTACGTTTAAAAGTTTATTGAAGTAATATATCATATATTCATTTTACATTCAGTACAGCATTACAGAAAAAAAAGAGTTTTATCAGAAAGTGTAGGCTCTGTACAAGAATGTCAGAAAGGAATGTTGTATATGTAACTCGAACCAGATGTTTAATTTTTTTTTCCAAATTTTTATTTTGAAAAATAACAAGTACTGATAAGATTATACATACGCTGGCTTAAGCTGAATAAGTATCGAGTTACGAAACAGTTCCAAGTACCCTCTACTTGTAAGATTCACTATTCCCTAGTTGTTTACACTTAGGTGCAGCCATGCTCTCACGCTGAAGGGGGTGCTCCTGTGGCCAGGGGTGGAGATCACGTCTGCCGTAATAACACGTACCCCCACCCCCAGGGAGAAATAGTAGCCAGGCCGCTCGTATCTCAGCCCACCGGATTACGGGCCTCTCATCGCCTTCTCCTACCACATTTTATCTGTTTATTCTAACCCGGCCGCCGATAATATATAATGACGGCTCTCGCAGGCTTTCGGCTAAAAATTATCGGTGCTGCGATGTTTGTTTTCGTGTGGGCCTCGGTGGGATTTACGGTTCCCGTCTCCTGGAAGTGAAAAGGCCGGGGGAGGGAAGAGGTGTTATTTTCCTCCCGACGTCTGAGATGTTTGTTATTTGAGCCGGTCGAGATAAGTACTTCTCTTCGGGTAGTGCCCTGGTGCTACTTACGCTGCTTACATGGAACGGTAAGGCACACACATGCATTCTTGGAGCAATGGTTAGGGGGAATACCCTTACAAAGCTAGGCCAGTGATTTTTCTCTAAAGTTGGTCATGCCAATTTGGTAATAATGTGTTATGTTACTCAAGTTTAAAGCGAAAGATTTCTCCTCCACTTGCAAGACTGGAAAAAAAAATGGATNAAAAAAAAAAAAATAAAATAATGTACCAAAAATAAATCGTAAAAGAAGAATTTATTCCATTTATCAAAATTGTAATATAGATGTACCTAGAAGAGTACAAAAAAAGAAAAAAAAAAAAGTTTCACTTGACATGTTTCAGCTAGTTAAATGATTAAGCTCGGGTGGTATAAGGTAATTGGGAGGTCAGAAGAAGAAAATTAAAAATTTACTCCTTAATATTATTTTTAAGCAATCATTAAAGGAAATTTTACAATCATAATTGCTTATCCTAGATGGATATTTATTTATATTGTATGATATTTATATAGTTATAAAAATTTCTGTTAAAATTAAAATTATGGCAAAGTTGCGAAAAATTAATATTGAATTTACACACACACATTATTGGAAATACCCCTAGAAAAATTAATACTAAATTCCTCCTCATGATTGCATAGATAAAAATATATCTAAAGCATTAGTGACATAAAAAAAAAAAAAAAAAAATTATAGTTGCAAAAATAACTCGAGAATTAATTAAATATGCAGGGGAATTTGTCATTGATCAGTGCACTGCGCGGATTTAGATAGGAAAATTGAGCTGTGGGGATACGTTAGAAAGAAAGAAGGACTTGGGGCGACCATTAATGTATATTGATGAGGTTCTGCAGGAAGCTGTTGAGTCAAAAGATACTCGCAAAACCACCATTTACTCTTTACGGAGAAGGTGAAAAAAGAGAAGTAGAATAAAAAAATCTAACTGTCCCAGCCAGGACTCGGACCTGGATCTCCTGCTATCCGGGCCGGCGTGTTAATCCATTACACCACCAGGACGAGCTAGATACCTCATTAAATTCCCAGCACACTAGCGAGAGCCTAACTCACGAGAAAGACGAATACATCGTCTTAAAGTCGAAGGTGCTGACATTGTATAGCTATTTGTCGACTCTCGTCATTTACTTTTTTAATTAAAAAAAAAACGAAAAGTAAATGACGAGATTCGATAAATAGCTTGACAATGTCAGCTCCATCGAGTTAAGGGCTATGTATTCGTCTTTCTCGTGGGTTAGACTCTCGCTATTGAGGGGGGAATTTAATGAGGTATCTAGATCGTCCCGGTGGTGTAATGGAAACATTCCAGCCCGGAAAGCAGGAGATCCAGGTTCGTGCCCTGGCTGGTGCAGATAGATTTTTTATTCTATTCCCATTCATTAATTGTTTAAAAATTACGTGGTATAATAAACTACACAAATATTTCAAAAGAATAGTAGTTTTCTCAAGAACCTACTCCTCAAAAAGCAGCTAAGAATTTAGACATTTTCAAACACTTCATGTTTTAGACATTTCACAAATTCATTGAAAAAATCATTCTGATATGAGATTATACTGGGAGAATGTCACCTCTGATGTAAAGTTGGTTTACTGGCGAACATCTTTGCGCAAGCAATGATAATATCGCAGTAAATTGATTTCCGTTTGCTACAAGGGGGTTATATAATAAATAATTCACGCTTTACATTTTTTGTAATTTTGAAGCTATGATGTTATTCATCACTAATTTGTTCCTGATGAGTCCTGGGCTTTAGTGGGAACAACTTGAAAGATTGTACCCGAAGTTGTCTGAGCGTTATCCTGCTTTTATCAATCGAAAAGGAGTTATCTTATCGAATAAGATAATGCTCGTCCTTACACTTCCGGGCCAGCCAAGAAACAGTTTAAAGAACTTCATGAACTCAAACTCCAGCCGCGTCCACCATGTAACCCTGAATACCATCGGATTACAACCTGTTACGATCCATAGTCCATTTTGTTCAAAGGAAAATATTTGATAATTTTACGAGGGTTGAAATCGCGGTCCAAGAGTTCTTTGACAGCCCTCCCAAGGAACTAATAAGGATATCAGTTTCGACATACAGCAGAAAATTTAAACTTTTATCCCAGTTACTTATTCTAAAGCAGGACACTTTCTCTCTCCATTACTCCTATTGCCCTGAGAAAGCCTGAATTTAGGACGAAACGCAAAGAACAATAATAAATAGTTTTAATTTGTATATATAATTNAAAAAAAAAAAAAAAAAAAAAAAAAAAAAAAAAAAAAAAAAAAAAAAAAAAGTTGCAAAAACAACTCGAGAATTAATTAAATATGCAGGGGAATTTGTCATTGACCAGTGCACTGCGCGGATTTAGAAAATTGTGCTCACGTCTGTCGTAATATATACGTTGGAAAGGAAGAAGTTGCTAACGGGCGACCGTTACTGTATATTGATGAGGTTCTGCAGGAAGCTGTTGAGTCAAAAGGTACTCGCAAAACCAACATCTACTATTTATGGAGAAGGTGAAAAAATAGTGGTAGTTTTTTCAAGAAATTACTTCTCAAAAAGCTGCTAAGAATTTAGCCATTTTCAAACATGTCTTGTTTTTGACATTTCACAAATTCATTGAAAAAATCCTTCTGATATGAGATTTTACTGGAAGATTGTCACCTGTGATGTAAATTTGGTTTACTGGCGAATTTCGAATGGTTAAATTTATTTCCGTTTGCTACAAAGGGGCTATATAATAAATAATTCACGCTTTACATTTTTTGGAGTTTTGAACCTATGATGATATTCATCACGAATTTCTTCCTGACGGATGCTCAACGAATTCTGATAGCTATTGTTAACAACTTGAAAGATTGTACGCGAAACAGTCTGAGCGTTATCCCTGCCTTGATCATAAAAACCAAAAAGGAGTTATCTTATCGAACAAGATAAACCTCGTCCTTACACTTCCAGGCCAGCCAAGAAACAGTTTTAAGAACTTCATGGACTCAAACTCCAGACCCATCCACCATGCAACCCTGAACTCACACTATCGGATTACAACCTGTTACGATCCATAGTCCATTTTGTTCAAAGGAAAATATTTGATAATTTTGTTAAGGGTAGAAATCGCGGTCCAAGAGTTCTTTGACAGCCCTCCCAAGGAACTAATAAGGATATCAGTTTCGACATACAGCAGAAAATTTAAACTTTTATCCCAGTTACTTATTCTAAAGCAGGACACTTTCTCTCTCCATTACTCCTATTGCCCTGAGAAAGCCTGAATTTAGGACGAAACGCAAAGAACAATAATAAATAGTTTTAATTTGTATATATAATTTAATACAATAAATTAATACCAAATTTAAGAGCTATAAGAAAAATCTATCATTCGGGATGAGTTCCTCAAGCGTAATATCCAATGCAGGAATTTTTATTTGTCTTTGGAATATCTTCTTTTTTTTTTTTTTTTTAAATTGTGGACGAGATGTAAAATTGAAGTGTAAAATGATTGATCGTTTGGTGTCCATTTTTTGCTATGTGGTAGTCGCGAAAAATATGTTAATGAAAAAATAGTCTGACAATCAACTTGGTGTGACCGGTTTTCTTGGTTCCATTTGAAAATTTGATCTATTTACATATTATTACAAAACGTTATTTGTAGAGTTTATTATTATTTTAAATCAAACCAAGAATATATCTAACTATATGCATCTAAGATCATTTAGTAATTATTTCATACATTAGAATTGACTCTTCTAAATAAAAAAAAACCAGTGAAACAGGTACTATATTTTTTAACCTTTTCAATTTAAAACCTGAAAGTAACGTATGACGAATTTCAAACTACAAATTTAGATTTGAAATTAAGTATAAATTTTTAAATTAAGTATAAATTTTTTAAAGTGTTAGCCTCCCTTTCAAGCACTTAGGTTCATTGAGCGAGGGGCAATCTGCAGGTTGCAAACCCATTCTAAACATCCGTGGCTTAGGAAAAGCTTTTTTTTTACCTACAAAAATGGATTCCTTGAACAGCCCTGGCGGCCCAAGTACCACTTTCAAAATTAATTATCTTAATTTTGCCAAAAAAAAATCAAACAAAATTAGCCAAATTTCCCCAAGTCCTCCAAAAAACGATCTAACCCGTTATGCGATGCAGATCACTCCAGAATCTCGTCAGCTCTAAAAAGGCTTAGTTACATCCTAAGTTGATTATAGCAGTAAATTGTATGGTTCTGCCGGACCAAGAGCAATTAATATTTCCATTTTTTTTTTTTGGATTGCTAAATTCAATTCTCATTCCAATTATGATGTCTGTATTTCAAAGAAAAGAAAAAAAAGAAAATACTCTTTATTTTATTTAATATACACAGAAGAATGTAAAAATTATAATTTGATGCATTAAATATATAATACTGTGTTTAAATCTAACGAATTAATCGAACTTTAAAATTCAATATATAATACATTTTAATATTGTTAAATATTTCTGTGTTTTAATAATAATCAGAGCATCTACTATTGGTAGGCCAAGTGATGGCCTTACTATGTGTTTGTGAATGAAGACAGTTGTGAATGAGATATAGAGCCTTGAATGGAGCGATCTAAGATATCCGGGGAGCGTGACTGATCATCTCCCCACTCCTACTGACTTACAACTCTCTTGAATGACGCCCCACCCATTTCTAGTTTAGTGGGATATCTGTCAGAGTAACCCACAGTAAGCGGTGATATGTTTGGTGGGCGCTGTAGCAGAAGGTAAATATGCTTCTAGCTGTCTGTCTGTTTGTGTTATCTAATTTTTAATTTTCCCATGACAATAGCTTTCAGTTATATCAGCTACCGATGAAACTCTAGTATAAAAACTGTACGTGTGTCCAATGAAGAAAGTTAAAATAAATAAATAAAATTAATAATTGAGCTTTTTTCTTCAAACATTCCAAGGATACGGAGGAGGTTAAAATAGAACAAGGGAAAGGTGAATGGTGAGGAACTACATTGAAAATGGATGACTTCTTCGTTTATAGTTCAATGGAAGAAAATTATGTGCTATGATAGTTGTAAAGCATTATCTGTTTTTTTTTTATTAACATTATTACAACAAATGAATATTTATCTTTTTAATTTCCTTTTTCCAAAATAAATAAACCAACTTTTCGCATATGTTGCTATAATTTCATTAATTGATGAAATCTGAAAATTGATAGGGAGAGAAGGGAATGTTTACAGGTAGAATAATCGTTGATAATTCCTTTTTTCATGATATATATGTGTAGAGATGTAAAATGTAATTTAAATACGATAGCATTTTATAGCACTCTTTGCAAATATAGAAACTGAATTGGGTATTTAAGTTTCTCTCTGAAAAATAACATTGTCAATAGTAACTGAAATCGATTGTAATTTTGTCATTTTTTTTTTTTGTTCATTGTAATCAAATTAGAAAATTTTATCAAGTTAACATGTAATAATTACATGGAATTGAATAAAAGTAAAAAAAAAAAACTGTTACAATAGGTGTAAAATTGAATTTCGTAACATTTACGCAATAGACAAATTAAAATGGAAAAAATACTAGAATATTTAAGAATGTAATAAGTATGATTATAAAGCTACTCTCTTCTGTCAAAGCCTTATCGATGTTCTATTGATCCTTACTTTACATTTTAGCTTAAGGGCTAAAATAAGTCTTTGACTCTTATTTATCCATGTTCTCAACAAAACATGCAAAAATATTATATTTTATCCAGGCTCTTGTGTAACAGTCTATTTTTCCGCTTTGATGAAGGAATTTTGAATAGATACAAATACATACTTGATAAGCCTATTTGAATAGTTGATGTGCGCATGTATGCCAGTTTGGGATACATAAAATCATTATCTGATTAGTCAAGGTGTATAATAATTAATTTAAAAGAGATCCATCTCTTGACTCACGACTCACATGGGGCGAGCATACTAAAATTAAAAGACAAGAACTCAATCGGCGCTATGGACTTCTAAACAGACTCGTGAATAAGAAAACTAATCTTACGACTGAAAACAAACTGACGCTCTACAAACAATCTGCATTTACGGAGTAGAAATCTCCAACATCCAAAGAATCCAGTCCTTTCAATCCAAAACCCTCAGAATAATCGCAAATGCTCCCTATTACGTATCCAACTCATCCCTTCACCACGAACTTAATATCCTTCTTGTTCAAGACCTCATTTTTTCCCGCTTCACCCTTTTCAACAGTAAACTGCCACACCATCCTAATCCACTAGCACAGACCATGTCTTCCAACTCCAACCCCTACAACCACCTCGTCGACTCAAACGAAGATGGTCCCGTGACCTCCTGGGGACATAGCCTGTAAATAACTTGAGAGTGGTGTCACTGGTCACTTTATCTCCTTATTTGATTGACATTGAATGTCATTTTTACTTTTCATTGTAATCAAATTACAAAATGTTTTTATTTAACAGAATGTAATAAATAAATTAAAGCTTAAAAAAATATGGTTATTAATATATTACATTTTCTTAACGGTTTATTGCATTACATTTCAGGCCGAAAAATTAATTCTTTGAAGGACAGAACAGAGAAAGATAACTTTATAATAACATGTTGTCTGCAAATGTTTTTAATCAATTAATTGTATTACTAAAAAAGAGTAATATTAACCTAATAAATTTTTAAATAAAATTTTATTAGTAATTACATTATACATATTTTTGTATCTTGTAATGTGCTGGTTAATATTCACAATATAAATTAAGATTTACTGATAATAATGTGTTNATAATGTGCTGGTTAATATTCACAATATAAATTAATTTAAAAATAAATAAATAAAATAAATAATTAAAAAAAAAATAGAAAAATAAAATAAACCTAATAAATTAATACTAAGAACGAAGTGATAGCTTATTTATTACTGGCTTTTTGAAAAGTTTACATGGCAAAATTTTTAGAATGTTTCAATTTTATTGGATGGAAATATGGATTCAATTCATGCAGGAATACAACAGAAAAAAAGGAAAAATCCTTAGAAATAAAATAATCCTTGGACATTATTTACCAATGATACATTGTGGAGGTGTATTACAAAAATGTATCATCGGCCAATAGAAAGCAGTTGAGTAAATTGAAGAGGCATTGCTCGGTATGAGGTGCCTTCTCCTTCTGGCTGCCCACAAAGAGCTAAGGACGATCCATCTTCCACATCCACCTGCCCACACTCCTGTCTTCGGCGACAGGACATCATTCATCAGGCGCACGCCGGCCACGCTCGCCTCAATTATAACAGGATTAATGTGCCTGCAGACTGCTACACCTCAAATGACAACCACTAAAGGCAAATATAAAAAATAATAAAATCGACCAAACGGCAGCAGCACGAACAATTAATTAAAATCAGTGAAGTCGTTGCTTCATTCAAGCAAAGTCAGCGAATCCGTTATACATAATACATTGATTATTGATGTTCAGATTCCTTTATCTATAGATAATAAATAACTTCAACAAATATATATTAAATATATTCCGATGCAGGTACCACTTCATAAATCACTGCTTGTAACCATTCCTATATGAGTGAAATCATAAATTTGTGGATATTTAATATTACAAAGATATAAAATATCCACAAATTTATGCTAATTCACCATAAAGAAATATAGTTATCAAAGGTGTAAATACAGCATATTGCAATCCTTTTAAACCGGAAATCGAAGAATAATTTCACAAATAACTTGAGAGGAATTCAGAATTTTTAACATCCAATATCCCCCCACCAACAAAAACAACAACAAAAAAAAAATTGTTCTTCCCAGAAAGCTGGGGCATTCTTGTCTTTAAAAGAAGTAATCTTTGAATAATTTTCGGCCCCCTAAAATTTCAAAAAAGGGTAAGGTGTGTAGAACTAAGAGAAATATTGAATTTCCGAGGCTCGTCAATGATGTCCACATCATCAAATCTAAAACATTGTTCGATATCGCAGTATCCGAAAGAAATATGCTTCGTGACATTTATTGACTAGTTAAAGAGGGAGAGGGGGGGAGGTAAATTGAAGCGCTGCAGAAGCCAGGAGATGTCAACTTTCTACAACGACCAAGATGTCGTGAAGCATTATATATATATATATATATATGCAACTTGTGGCTGCATATATAAGAACAGTTGGGATAAAGAGTGCAGTGAACACTAAAAAATAAAAAGAGTAAAATTTTCTGGAAGACTTCTCGTCCTTCGTCAGTGGGGAGTGTAGTGAGAAGGGCGAGAAATCTCCACCCAAAATTTTACTCTTTGTAATTGTTTTTTTGTGTATTCACTAGACTATTTTCCCCACCTGTTCTTATTATATATATATATAATACATTAACTAGTATATAAACAAAATAAAAACACCTGTGTGTAATACTAAATTGTGGTTCTAAAATACGCAATGACTGGCAATTAGAAGACGTTTTAGGCAAGTTTCCACGGTTTCTCGAGAATGTATTCAGTGAATGTATTGAAAATACTTTTCTTTCATATGGAAAGCCGAGCCATGAGGAGTAGAAATAATAACCTACATGGTAATATTTCATATCCATCTACATATAACACGAGGAACGTAGAATGTATTATTAAATGACAGTTTCAGTAAAACTCAATGAAATAGATACATATTATTATGTATGATGTATAGGAATATTCTTCGTAATGAACTTTCTGCTTTGCGGTACTATAGTAGATTTACCCCTGGGGAATCCAGCCAATCACTTTGGTTACCTGATGGGACTTTTGAGGAATCATTACCATTAAGCAATTCGCAAATCGTTGATAAATTAATGGCGCAAAATGATAGAGAAGAGAGAGATTTAGAAAGAAACCAATAATAGAAATAATAATTTTCCTTTAGTTTTAGTCTAACAAAAATAGGTGTTATAAAATTTAAAATATATCATTATATAATATTTAAAAAAATGCGAGAGTTTACATGACTAAAATTCCCTGAAATTTCCTTAGTCATGGAAATGTGAACTTAGGACAGGACGTCCCCTCTTGTCTTCATGATAGGCAGCCCTGAAGATGGCTTACAATGTAAGCCGAAACCTTAGAAGCTAATTGTTTTTTTTTAAATACACTTTTTTTTTAAAATTTGTATTTTTTTTGTTGATCAAATTGACCGAACCCCAACAAAAAAAATCTACAATAATACCTACGGTCAAAAAACTCTCCGTTTGATTATATTTTTATTTGAGTTAATCAATGAATTGATTTATTAAAGAAATAAATATTTTTCCACTGGCCCCTTTTTACTGGTTTAATTTGGCAACAACGTGAAACTCCAAGTTGCGCTCAGAGCCCGTCCTCAATACAAGAGTGTTGAAAAAGTTGCAAATTCGCGATTAAAATAAAATGGAATACTTATAAATCGGCCACAAAATGATACGTTGCGTGTGAAAGACGTGAAAACGTACATGCAAGAATAAATTATTTCGCGAATAATGCACCTTTTCTTTTGGAATAACGATTTGCTCTAAACGAAAATTTTATACCCTTATTTAGTTAATTATTTGTAATTACTAAACTAATTTTGCTGCATATTAAATCATTCGGGGAAGAAACACGAATTATCCGGCTGGGTGTTTGATATTGAGTAATACCAAACATAAATAATGTTTTTTTGTTTTATTTTGTGTGTGTGTGTGTGTGTGTGTGTGTGTGTGTGAATCAATTTCCCATGTTTTATTTATTCTTTTTTTTTATTATAACGGTGTGTCAACCAATAGGTCATTAANCAGAGCAACTGAAAGACCTAGAAGTGTAACTTTAAGCGATAATTGTTACGATGAACATTTTATATAAATAAAAGGATAAATTGATAGTACTTAATTAGAAATTAGTTATTATTAACTTATCTGACTTATCTGTATTCAGTGTATATGGTATTTTGGAAAAACATATATATATATATATGTGTGTGTGTGTGTGTGAGTGTGTGTGTGTGTGTGTGTGTGTGTGTGTGTGTTGAAGAGGCAATAAGTGAAACTTTACCTTCTCCGTCCAGAGCAAGTGGTACACCTCGGATAGGATTCGTTTGGGTAGGGCACTTCCCACCTCTTGCTCTTGACGGTTCCTCCTGGCAAAGTGGAGGATCTGAGTCCCCCGTCTCAATGGAACTGACATTGTCAAGCTGTTAATTTGTTGATTGTTAAAATTTACGTGGGATTAAATACCACAGTAAAAAATTTATAAAATTAAAATTTAAAAGTAGAAAGAGTAAAAATGAGAGTCATTTAAACAGCTTTACAACGTCAGCTCCTTTGAGCATAAGACGATATAATCGCCGGCCTCGACACTAGTGCGGGGAATTTAATAACTTATCAGACTTGTCCTGGTAGCATAAATGGTAAATGCACCGGCCCTATCAGGGCAGGAGATTCAGGTTCGAATTCTGGCTGGGACAGCTAGATTTTTTATTATGTTCCCTTGCACATAATGTTTTTTGTTTCCTTTGAGGAGAGTACTTGCCCTTCGTCTGACAGATGTGAATTCTCTTAAAAGTCTCTATTCACTCCTGTCAGACGAAGGGCGACTTTTTTTTTTTGTTTACTACACTTTTTGTTCCTCTTCTTATTTATAATAACATTGCGGTAGAGAGAGTTATGTTTTATTCACACTCACACACACACACAAATATATTTTCATTGTAAAAACAAAATTTAAAGAAGGAAATTTGAGGTATATGTTAAAGCAATTATCTGTGTAGAACTGATATCTATCCTTACCAGCGAGTACAAGTAAGTTTGTTAGTGATTCCATTAGAGCAAGTAAAGTAAAGCACTTCCTTATCTCACTTGTGCGCCATTTTCAACCCTTATCTTTTAAGTTAATCCACTTACGAATAAATTATTTTCGCCCCTTAACTTTTAGCTAATGCCTCCACACTGTAACTACCTATACAATTGTCCCCTAACCCCAAAGTAACTTGTTATATTTGTTATTTCAAGTTCTATTGTTCCCTAACAAAATTATCCTGACATCAGTTGTCACATTTTCGCTTCACAAAAGTATTAGTTTACGGCAGTTAAAGAATTAAAGGATTTACAGATATTCACAAAGCCGTGAAGCGGAAATCTCGAAACAGAAGAGATCCGTTCTCTTTGGTAGAAATTAGAGAAGGAAGAGCTCTGAACGCTGTTTTTTGAAACCAAAGAAACGGCTGACAATCTGAGGAACGCCAAAAATTGTAGTAAGTGGACTTATTTAGCCATTTATTTGTACTAATCTGCTTTACAGTATTTTTTGGTTTATTTATTATTGTATTAGCAAATGCCCCACAGTATGCATTACATAAATTACATGGTAAATTTCAACCATATTATAAAGGGTAAAATCCCAAGATCGATGTGTATAGCCATCTCATAAGTTATTTCAAGTGAATCATAATTAATTTGGTACCTCATATTGACAGATGCAACCGATTTCAGATTGCATTAAAGTTAGTTTGTATGAAATGATATGAAATTACACAATTTCGGATTATAATTTCACTAATTTGGTAAATTTTGAATCGGGGATAAAATTAAGAGTTAAAAGTTGAAAATCTTTCCCCTTTTTTCTGATTTTGACTGATAATAACAAATTTAGTTATAAAATTTTAGCTTACTTAGTTTCGCCATATATATCTAATGGTATTTCAGGATATTATAGTCTAAGCAAAAAAAAAAAAAAAAAAAGCTATAGTCTAAGTCAAGAGATAAGTCAGGCGAAGTCAAAGTTCAGTGCCGCTGCTATCTATTGATCATTACAAAAATTTCATGTATCTTTACGAGGAGAGGGTTTTCCTCTTTCTATAACCCCCACCCCTTGCATTGAGTTCTACGGTATGCCAATGGGAACCACTCATTCCTCTCAAATCTTCGGATAAATTTCGTAGCATCAGCTAATATATTTTTCAACTATAACTAAAAATGTTCAATAAATGATATATATATATA
>KZ807901.1:123499-135664 GCA_000696205.2 Oncopeltus fasciatus | reverse complement strand
CAATAAATAGAAATATAAAATATTTATATAATAATTAAAGAATATTAATAAGGTAACTAAACAGCTAATTTTATAAAATAAGGTTTGTCTCTCAGAGCTGAATAATCCATATCAGATTATCCATGTATATTAAAGTTGTACATAAATATGAGTAATTGAGAAAATTCAATATACAAGTCGGAAAGAATAATGGAAATGACCACTAAGCTTTGCTCTAGACTGACCGGGAAGGTAGAGTGGGGGAAGTGTTTATTCATAAATTTCATCCATAATATGCGTTTTTCTTAAGAATATTATACAATATAAATGTTATGGAATTGCATTTTACGTCTATTTTGTTATATAATTTTTTTTTCATAACGCTAAAATTAACGCATATATTAGAATTTTTATTTTGTTCCCCCCCACTATAAAATCCCCGCACTAAACAAACTCGCAGTTTATCCTTTCTTTAAATTTAGGAATATAATATTTCTATTATACTATTATATACTATAGCACATGTGAGGTACAATTGACTTCAAAGTATACTTTCCTTGCAATCATATGAATAGAATGAAACTGTTTGCTATAGAATTAGACATCCTGGTTACAAAACTGTTTTTAGTTTTCTTCTACCACGTCACGTTCGGTTTCTATGTGGGTGGGCTAGACCTTCTTGTTTAGTTACGTCTGTTATACTATGGTGAAACATTGTGTGTCGGTAAACTGTATTTAGTATTTTGTTACGGATGTGTACAGAACTACATAGTGTGTTTGAACTTCCTTATGGCTANTTTTTATTAAGATAGGATTATCAGGAATTCGGTCTCTGTATTTGAGGAGTTAAAAACTAATTTGTAACAAAAAAGCTTTTTATATTACAAAAACTCATCATCATCTACCAAGATCGAATTCCTGATAATCATCTCTTCGTAAAAGTTGACGGTTAAGTAATTTACCTACAAATATATTTTTTTTTCATAACGCTAAAATTAACGCATATATTAGAATTTTTATTTTGTTCCCCCCACTATAAAATCCCCGCACTAAACAAACTCGCAGTTTATCCTTTCTTTAAATTTAGGAATATAATATTTCTATTATACTATTATATACTATAGCACATGTGAGGTACAATTGACTTCAAAGTATACTTTCCTTGCAATCATATGAATAGAATGAAACTGTTTGCTATAGAATTAGACATCCTGGTTACAAAACTGTTTTTAGTTTTCTTCTACCACGTCACGTACGGTTTCTATGTGGGTGGGCTAGACCTTCTTGTTTAGTTACGTCTGTTATACCGTGGTGAAACGTTGTGTGTCGGTAAGCTGTATTTAGTATTTCGTTTCGGAAGTGTAAAGAACTACATAGTGTTTGAACTGAAACGTTTCCTTATAGCTACCTCTCCTCGTACACGTCGAAAGTCCGAAAACAGCCCCGATTCGTTTTGTTATATATGTGACAGTTTTACCATTCCCAGTCAAAGGACAAAAATCATTACATTTGCCAGACAAGCATATTTTGCCTATTTTAAAGTGAAACTTGTTGATCAAGATAAAGCATGGGAACCTCATAAAGTGTGTAAACAGTGTGTTGAGGGTTTACGGATGTGGACCAAGGGAACACTTGCTAAGCTTCCATTCGGTATACCTATGATTTGGCGAGCCCAAAGATCATTCAAGTGATTGTTACTTTTGTATAGTGAAAACATCGGGATATAACAAGAAAAACAAATGTAAAATGTCAGCTATACGCCCAGTACCGCATTCAGCCGAAGTCCCCGTGACAGTTCAATGAATTTCCCTCTTTGGAAGAAGGGGAATACGGATATGGCATTCAAAAACATTGTTAAAGACTTTTTTGGAAATATACAAGCATTAAATCACTCAGAAATTGTCCAGAAACTCTTCCAAAAGCTAGGTTGCAACGTGAGCATTAAATTGCATTTTTTACACAACCACCTTGCTAATTTCCCGGACAATCTTGGTACAGTGAGTAATGAGCAGGGTGAGCGTTTCCATCAAGATTTGAGGGTCATGGAAGTAAGGTATCCAGGTAGATGGGACGTACATATGATGGCTGACTATTGTTGGAGCATCAAGCGCGAATGTAAACAAACTAAACACTCCAGAAAAAGCTACAAACGCAAATTTTTATCTTAATTTTTAAGTACTGTTCATTAATTAAACAATTTTATATGTGTGAACTCGATTCAACTTACATTAATTGTTTTGTAAACTGTATATTTGTTACGTTTTTACTTTATGTTCTTTTAGATGCATGCTTTTTATGATTTCTGAGGATAACCTGTAGCTTAAAAATTTGACGTGATATACAAAATCTGTGTCAAATCTAACTCAACAAAAAATGTCTTCCTCAATGTACTCAATCCATATGGATAAATGTACATTATTAAAAAATTCAATTTATATAATTTTTTCTAATAACAAATTTTAACGTTAAAATATTAACTAATAAGAAACAACGACGGTAGGGTTCAGCGGGGTGCAGTTGGGGAGGGCGTCTGTATGGGGGTAGTTGGCGTATTCAATAATAATCTGGTTGGAGTTGTGATGGTATGCATATTCTTGTGATATTCTGTATGCATATTCAAATCCGCCGAAAGATATTTAAATTCTGAATCAATATTGTAAAATAGAAACGAATACAGTAAAAGCCGTAGATGAAATGTCTCGGAAAAAATTGATGGAAACAGTATCGATATATAACTATTATTAGCTTTGAACGGAGCTTTCATCAATGTATCCTTGCATGGAGTATAAATGGTTTCAAGAGTATTTTAATAATTGTGACCACTTGTTCAATATTCTGAAATTCTTGGGAGAAATCATGGTCATATATTGAGACCAATCGCCGACTTTAAACGTATGTCTTCTTTATGGAAATACCAGTTAATAATATGAAAAAAATAAGTTGTATCGTCAGAACAGGATATTAGAGGGCACAGGAAAACATTCCTTTGGGGGGGGGGGGATGTAACATTATGTTCTAATTCCGACATGTTAATATGTTGAATTAAACTCAAATTAATCCTCCCCACTCTCAGCAGCCAATATATTTAATATGTAAGGCAGACAATATTCGGGACGATCCCTTTTGAGCCGGCTAAATCAAATATATATCATTCAAGATGGAGAGCAAGAACAGATCTAATCTATTCTAATACGAACACAAATTATAAGTGAATTAAAAGTGTAGTTCCATCCGGATCAGGCCCCGACTAGAGTCCTCCATCTTCCTTTTTCTCCCTCGTTCGTTAACTGCCCGGCCTCTTCTGTAATTAATTATACAAATCATCTTCTGAATTATTCATATTTTGATCATTGGGAGTTGCGCTGAAACTGTGTAAGGCATCTTCAGCCCAGGATTGTAGTAAATGCTATCAACCCGACGAACCCCTCATTAGGGGGCTTATTTTAATAATATATTGGGGACGTCACTTACTGACACCCCTTTAAATCATTTGCTCTCATTTAGGGGTAAATATCAAATGCTCTGGAGGGAGAAAAAAAATATTTTAAAGTCTTCAAAGCTGTGGGGCTGCATTGAGTGAGGATAATTTTATGATGGTCAAGAATTTTGTGGAATTAAAGTTTAGTTTGCAGTCTATAAGTGGCTGTAAGTTCAAGAAGGGTCTATCCTTAAAAGTGTAGCTTAAAGCAGAACATATTACTTTTTTTGTGGTACTTAATCCCACGTAAATTTTAATAATTTTTAGTGCAAAGGAACAGAATACAAAATCTAACTGTCTAAGGACTCGAACCTGGACCTCCTGCTATCCGGGCCAGTGCATTTACCAATTATGATACCAGGACAAGTCTGATAAGTTTTTAAAATTCCCTGCACTAGTATCGAGAGTCTAACCTCCGAGGCAGACGAATAGAGAGTCGACAAATAACTTGACAATGTCAGCTCCTCCGAGCATAAGACGATATATTCTTCTTTCTCGAAGGTTAGACTCTTACTAGAGTGTTGGGAATTTAATAAGTTATCTAGCTCATCCCGGTGGTGCAAGTGGTAGCATACTGGCCCGGAAAGCAGGAGATCCAGGTTCGAGTCCTGGCTGGGACAGTTAGATTTTTTATTCTGTTCCCTTGCACTAAAAATTAATAAAGCAGAACCTATTTTTACATTTCCCACATATGTGCTGATGAATTATACTACTTTGTATTTAATTTATCCCGATGTTTATTTCAAAAGAATAATTATAGTTTCACTGCAAATGTGAGCAAAGGCAATGAAGAATATTAATGAAGTAGTATCTTATGATATTCACTGAGGTATCCCAATTTTAATACTCTTCGTAGCATTTATTTCAGAAAAAGAAACTAAAATAGAACCTAAATTTTATTTAAAAATAAATAAAACGAAGTTTTAAGGAAAATAAATTATTTTATTTTGTACTTGTTCTGAATTGGTTTCTCTCTATTAGATTATAGAAAATTAGCTCTATTTTAATGCCGTTATGACATACCTATCCCAGCTTGTTTTGGTATCTGGGCATTCATCTTGAATCCCGACAAACTATGTCCTCAGGAGGACGCGGGTCATCTTCGTTTGAGTCGACAGGGAGGGTCGTAGAAGTCGGGGTTGAAAGGCGAACTCCCGACTAACATGGAACACACATCAAAATATGTCAAAAATCAAAAGACAGGAAATAAAAAGGAGATTTGGACAACTTTATGAGCTACTAAGCCACAAGTCAACTTTAACTGTGACTAACTAACACACCCTTCATAAGTTGTTTCTGAGACCTACATGGACGTATGGAGTCGAACTGTGGGGAACTGCTAAACCATCCAACATCCAAAGAATACAGTCCTTCCAATACAAAATCATCAGAATCATAGTTGATTCGAAAACTCCTTACTCCACAATGACCTTGAAATCCCTTTTGTTCAAGACGTCATCACAAACCTTCATAATATATCCCACTCTGACCTTTCCATGCATCCTAATCCGTTAAGATTCCTACAAAATCTATCCAGTATTACCCATCCTGATAACCTACCACGTCGCCTGAATAGGAAACGGCCGTGTGACCTCCACATTGCCAACACTTCCTAATAATAATATGAAAAAACAAACAACTGTAAATATTGTAAATAGTTATTTATGAGTACTGTCTTTGGGCAGCTTCTTCATCGACCGAAGTACACGCTAATTAAAATATATATTTCTTTATACTATTATTACCAGCCTATTACAAGGAGCTCAACATATTGTAAAAAATACAAAATTCTTATTAATTAAATCAACATCTTTTAATGCCTTCGGAGTTACGGCACTGGCCGTTCTCTCCCTCATGTCAATGCCACTCACAACCATTGAACAACATTGTTAGCAATTATAAATATATACTTACTTTGAGAATGTAACAACCCAATAAATTAATTTAAAAATTATTTCTAGTTTAATAGCAACTTAAGACCATCCCTTCTCAAATAGAGTCTACAGCGGCAATAGTCATCCTAACACTTACTCACACATTTAAAATTGTATCTATAAATAAGCCACAAGTTCATTAAGTCTGGTTTTAAACATTTACTAACTGCTTATATATATTGTTCATATTTTACATTAATTGTATACAAAGATTCGTTTTAAATGGTGCAAATTTTTTTAATATTATTTATTTTGAGGTTAATCCCGAATCCTCGTAAATTAAATATCCTAAAAAGATTATTCTGTAATTTATTACTCAGTTTCTTATAGATTATTTAAAATAAAAAATAAAAAAAACTCCTCGAGTGTTAAGCCCTTTTGCAATCGTGTATGCTTCTGTTGACAATTACTCTTCATAGCAGTTAGATTTTGTATAAAATAGATATTGTATTTGTAGTCAAATGTAATCTCTACATATTGAGATATTTTCACATATATTATTTTTATCATACTAATAGAATACACACCGTAACCGTAATCAAAGCACATTTTGACAGTTTATAGTATATGCAATTATATGATATACGTATAAATATACTGTATATTCTTATATTCATTGAGGTATCCATATGTTAGGCTAGGTATCCACAGGATAGACTCTATAATCAGTTTAAAGGATTCAGGAGTAGACGAAATTATTATTTTTTGACAATGACATGTTTACTCGAAAGTTTTATGGTCATTCCTCCCTACATCCATTCCTAAGAGGTACCCAAATTATCGGAGGTTGTTTTTCATTATGACTGTCTGGAGCAGTTTGAGCCATGGGAGGTGCCTAACTGGAGTATTTCTAATGGTATCCCTTCCCTTTTTCAAATTCTACTTTTCCTAAGGATCTCTTCTGTGACTGGCAGTGAGCGACCATTGTTCTGAGGAGTATGACAGGTGTATACGTGCTCCTGAATTTCCTTATTGGCCTCTTCGCAGATAAAATTCCTGTATTTAATGAATTAGGACGCCAAGACTACAGTGCTCGTTGGGATACTGAGGAGAGAACCGTATCTTGCGACACTTTACAGGGCCTGAAGATGGTGTATTGGCACCGAAACCTGTCGCTAACAAAAGTATTTGAAACAGGAAAGACTAAATCTCTATCATCCCTTAAGTGATCAATAGTCCTGTAATCTCCAGAAAAATAGAAGAAAATATTTAGTTGAATGCAATTATTGTTACAATAAGTAATATATATATATATATATATAAAATATAGTATTTGTTTCTTCCTTGTCCGCCATTTTAAAATAAAGGAACAGAATACGGGAATTTAGTTTCTTTCCTGCGAGTTGTTGGATTGGGTAGTTATTAGTTGACTTAGTTGGCTTCAGACGGGGAAGATATTTAAAAATTTACTATGAAGGATAGGTGAACCCCCTTTTTCACTAAAGCAACGAAATTCTATATTTAGGCTTGCCTTAACTAATCCTTGCTGTTATCTCTGCTGTAAGGGAGAATAAGGGTGTGAAGAGAAGACATCTTTTCATACATATGAAGGTTAAGCTCCTCTGGATCTTATTTTAAAGATCTCATATTTTATCTTCATTGCTCTTTGCAGCGTTTTATCAAATCAGATACAACAAAAAATTTACTTTTTCCTGCTCCATACTTATTGAAACACTGGGTATCTTCTTAAACTCTTTTTGCTTGACTGCCATTTTAATTAGATGGATACTCATTTCCTCTTGAACTGTCTGATAAAGAGTTGTTTTATTAAATCAAACAAGGAGGATCATTGAATTTGACCTATCCTGCAACTTGCCAGCAAGAATTCCAATTCCAAATTCCTTAAGGATTGGCCATATTGTCATAAGTCCCATAAATTAGAAGGTTTAAGCCAGTTTCATCCCACAATTGCTTTGTTCTTAGACTTTTCCCTTTCTTAACTGAACTCACGTTTTTTTTNTTTTTTTTTTTTTTTTTTTTTTTTTTTTTTTTTTTTTTTTTTTTTTTTTTTTTTTAATGTCATGTCAATCTTTGGTCATTTAAGCCTGGGAGATATTTAGAATTTTTTAGAAGCGGGAAGATATTTTCAAGAAGAAGAATTTATTTGCAATAGGTCATGGTGAGGTATAATGCATTGTTAGAATTGTTAATGCGAATAGTTATTATGTGGATGGACATAGTAATTTCTTTGTGCTTGGAATCTATGAAATTTATAAGAAAAAAAAATCAATAGAGAGAATGGAAAAGAAGCATACTGAAAATGCATCTAGATAAGATTCAATAGCCTGCCCTCTTTCAGAAAGTTCATTACAGAGTCGATGACTTTATCGTCATTCAATAGAATTTCGTCTAGAGTCCCATTTAAGTTATATTATTTCTTTGTTTCTTTATATTTTAGGCACTCTGTAAATATATGTTTGATAGTAAGAAGTTGTCCACAGACCTCACAAATGGGTGGGTTATCCTTTGCCATTATATAGCCATGAGTAAGTCTTGTGTGACCTATTCTTAGTCTGGCTAATACCACTCCTCTCTTACGGTCAGTTGACATGGAACTGGACCATACCCTCGGAGTAGATTTTATCTCACGTAACTTGTTGTCTCTGGTTGACCACCATATATCAAATTCACGTTTAATGTTAACATTTCTATTTTTCAATAACGAACCAATTTGGACACCTATATTCATTTTGGGAGCAGTTAAATGAAAACTCATCTAAGTAAAATACTTTTTAGATTTAGAGGCCATTAACAATTCATTAATTATCAAGTTGAAAATTCGTTAATTTCTTTGTAAATAATCTAAGGGGTTATTATAACAACCAATGAATATAGAACTATTATACCTTCTGCAACCCGTCTTCAATGGTTTCTGCAAATCATCTTCTGTTGGCGAGCGCTATTGGACATTATCCATCCTCGTGGCCGAATACATGTCCGAAAGCGCTCGCCAACAGAAGATGATTTGCAGAAACCATTGAAGACGGATTGCAGAAAGTATGGTAATTTCTTTGTTATTATTCGTTCAGAGTTTGTTATAGAATCTTTTAATCTTTTATTGAATTAAGGAAAGTGTAACTCGAAGGATTGGGAAGTCCTACTACAAAATTGGGGCATCTTAGTCGGGGTTCTACTTCCTCATGTTCCTTTAATGCTTTCGGCAACAAATTTAATAATAACTATGACGCGTGTCAAAAAAAAAAAGTGGTTATAAAATCTTGTAAAAATTTAGAAAACTTTAAATAATGAAAATTACCTTCAGAAAGTTGGACTCTTCACCTTCAAGTTCAGACATTCTGAAAGCTCCCAGACTTGAAATAGAAGTGTGTCTGAAGACAGGTATGTGATGGATGGTTAGGGATCACTATCCCATCAGGGAATGCTCTGCTCACGACGACCTCCGAGGCAGTTACCGCCCTCCTACAAATGGCCTCTTCGGTAGCGGCTGTTCATGGTCGAGGCGTGAACGCCCCCGGCTCCTTTAATGCCCTGTCAGCTGATACGTGTAAACACTCTCTCGCCGCCTCTCATATTCAGATGTGCCGACCACAAGCTCCTCACGACCGGACCACGTGGCTTCCTTGAGGGTCATCTGGGTAACCCGGACTTTGTTCGATTCCTCTTGAGATGGATGCATTACCGTTGCTGTATTTTCGCTGCTGACTTAGCTGAGTTAGCCTCCACTTAGTTTAGAGTCGTGGATGGATGGGCTATCAGCAGATTGTCATCCCATTCTAAACATCTACGTCTCATGACAAGCTCCTATTTATAGATAAAAGCTTACCCAGGGCGGGATTCGAACCTGCAGCGCCTGGATTGCAAGACCCAATCTACTCTGTGGTCCCAAACTGCTGACATTCCGCTACTATCATTAATAAAAGAGATAAATGAAATGCTTCCCTCTTTTACTTAGAAATAAATTTAGAGCAAGTCTTAAAATAAGTGAAACTTCAACAAATTATCAAAACAGCTTGGCCGCACAGGTAGTATAAAATACTAGTTATATTGTAATTAGTTGTGGTATTTAATCCCACATTAATTATATACAATAAATGCAAGGGAACACAATTGAAAAAATCATACTATCTCCGCTGGAACCCGGATAACCAGCTTTTTGGCCAAGCATGCCTAAAGGATAACATGCTTGCCCGAAAAGTAGAAGATTTGGGTTCTAGTCCCGACTAAGGTAGTAACAATTTTTATTCTATTCCCTTGCATTTATTGTATAGTAGTTATGAATGTTCTGGTGGAAACTGGTGAGGTTTGGTGAGGAAAAACTATCCTTATGTCTCTAATAACGCGAGAAATGTAAAATATTATCTATTTGTTTAAATTCCATTAGCTTTGCTAATATTTATGAGTCTTAGGATAAAAATATTATAAAGACTCATTTACACACAAGTCTTATAGAGAACCAGTATTATACTGAGAATTTTTAAAATTTCAACCTTTAATTATGCGATTCTATTGTCATCTACCGTGTCCAATCGTGAACCTTAACCATCCAGGGTCCCATTGAAGGATAGATTCAACATATCAACAATAGATCAACATAGAAACTTTGTATTTTTTAAATTATCTGTCAACGTTTCGGATTAGATTGTAAGCCATCTTCAGGGCTATCATGAGGGGACGTCTAATAATAACATCTACGGCCAAAAAAACTCTCCGTTCGAAAATGTATGTGCTTTAAAAAAATATATTTTAGTTCATATTAGGGAATGTTTTATTTATCTCAAATTGGCCTGTAGTTAAATTCGCTTTTAGAACCAAATATTTTCAATTTTAATGCATCATAAATCATCTAACTTTATCAAAACTATATTTCAATTTATTATAAATTATTCAAATCCACTTAAATTGTGCAGAACCTTCAATTTCAGTGCTTTAATATTACAAATAATTGATAAGACTTCTAATTTCACTTTATTCTGTAGATGGGAAAACTCTACCAGTTCATCATGATTCAGGTGTTATATCTATAACAATTCTACAAAATTTGATTGATTTATTTTAGTTAACTATTATCCTACATCATTATTATATATTAGGAATCCATTTTCCAGAGGTAACATAAATATTTTAACTCAATCAGATGAAAATATTGAAAATATCTTCTATAAATCTTGTTTAATGCTCACTTCACTCTAATGCAAATCGCCGCCCTGACTAGTGCACACTTCGAGTGCATTCCCGAGGCATACTTGAGGAAATGCAAGTCTGACTGCAGTAAGAGGTAGACTGTAACCCCAAGCCCGGAAGGTAAGATATCTCCTGTATCTTGCCATTTCCTGGAGTTTTCCCCGACCTCCTCCTCTTCGGTATTCCTCTGGTGGACTCCCTGCGATGGTATCTTCCTGACTTCATTAGCATCACAGACATCGCCCCGCCACACTCAGAACGCCTCGAGATGCACGAGAGTTATTGAATCTTTCTTTTTGCACTTATATTTTTATTGGGTTTCTTAAGAAGCTGAAGGAAGTATTTGCCCTGTGAGTATTAATCCCAGGACATTCCTCTGCAAAACCCTTTTACTCGCAAAATAAATATAGCTAGACAGTTCAAGACCAACCTATGAATACATTTTTAATTCAGAAGAACTGACAAGAATATTCATAAAGTTAAATTGTAAAATTCTGATAAAAAGAGTCGTTCAGCCGAACATCTGATATAATTTTTTTTACTATTACTGTTGGCATTTCTAAACGTGTTTTTAAATTTCTGCAAATGACTTAGTCATAAAAAATAAATTATACCTTCATAAATATTTGGTTTCATTTATTATTAAGATTCCCATCTCATTTTATATTTCCAAAAGTGTATAACTAACCAGATTATTATAATATTTCTGTTAGTTTCTCGATTACAAAATAAGATATAATTTCTTTTAAACCATATTTAAAAAAAAAATTATTTTGTTTTAATGAAATAATAAAAATAGAGTATATTAATGTTAGGTTTGTTGAAATAAATTATTAAGTTGAGATTACCAACTTAGTAGGCAGCTAAAGACTTTATAAAAATAATATGCTATTTTATCTTTGACAGGTTTTTTTATTATTATATTTCTAATTTAATTTTTGAAATCTTTAGAGACCTGATAACAGTGGAAGATAATGATCATCTATTGAAGCTTGTAATTATATTTCGTCTTTCCCAGGTGAAATTAGGTTTGATATATATATCCAAAACTTTGTGTAATTTTCGGAAAAGAAAAAAAAGTCATCATTTCTTTAGCATTCTTTATCGATGATAAGTATTATTTTCTTTATTATTTTTCGATCTATAAAAAAGACTATTGTCAAAGCCCATGAATCAGTCACAACATTTCTAACCATTGCAATTAGGGCAATATATATATTGGGTACACATGAAAGACAGTATAGACTGTGCAGTTAATGAATGGATAGGAAGGGTATAGACAATAGAAAGTTCATATATTTTAAATACACTTTGATGTATAGAAATCTCATTATGTATGAACACCGTGGGAGTAGAAACTCCCATTTAAATATTATAAATAAGAATATTTAGATTAATAATAAATTACTCCAGTTTAATGCCTTAAAAATAAAATTTATTTAATAATTTTTACTCATTTGTCTGTTATTAATAATATTATTATTATTTATTTGTTTTTGTTGAATTAGCTTTATATTATGGGGTCATACTTTAACATCGGTTCAGGATAATTTCCGTTTATTGTCAGCTCCCTAGGACTAGCAACAATTATTAAACACAATTCTTTTATAAATATTTCAGAAGGTTTTTATT